>JXXA01012639.1:0-29329 GCA_000956255.1 Anopheles punctulatus | reverse complement strand
TGTGTGTGTGTGTGTTGCTTGATTAATATAATTACATATACAATGACAAATTTATGCACATATTATGTATACAACTTGTGTCTGTACAAGCTTGTATTTCAGGAGATGAGAAGGGCCTTGAAACATTCGTATAAAATAAAAAATATAATTGTTATGAAATATTAACATTAATATCCATTAAATTTTACAGAAATATTTTCATCTCTGTCACTATTCTTGCAGTCGAGCCTGGTTATCAATCACTTTCCATTATTCTTCGTTTATAGTTACGCTCCATCTTAACGATCAGTATCCATCCAATTACATCTTAACTATATCAGAACTAATAGGGCAGGCTGCTCTTACACATATTACATCAACTCAAACCTATATTACAATAATGGTTACCTTTTTATACACAGCTTTAAGTGGTTATTTCACATATATACAACTTGAAACAGCTTTAATTAATAACAAATGTGTCAAAATGGTGCTTGGTTCAATTCACACACTGTATATTCATCATTAACATCAGAACATTTCTGCATCTTGTCCTCAGCTTTATCTGCAAGAACAGTTTGCTCATCCTCCGCTCCGAAATGCAATTCGTGTTAAATCTACCACATTAATCTCATGCAACATTAAGTCCCATAATTAATTCACGTACGTCACAGTCCTGAAAGCGCTTTTCGCGGCGATCAAATATTAGCATTAGCAAATTATATACTGCACCCATTGTGCTAAGGTAATCGTTCTTCCATGATCATGACTAGCAAATGCATCATTGCATTAGCATGAGTACACTAACATAGAAGCATCAGCAAACTGCGATCGATAATGAAAAATAGTTTACGGAAAGATTACTAAAATTTCTGGGGCCATTCTAAAAACCAACACCATTTCCATTATGATATTTACGATTGATTGAACCAGTGCATCGGCGCGTGCCGGGGCAACGGTGTGTTACAATTTAATTTTCGATGAAAATGTACCTCGCTGCGTTCACGTTTTCACAATTATGCTAATGCACCTTTGTACTACACCGGACACGGGCTTTACCGCTGAATACTACGAGCCGTACACATTGTCCAGACCATCGCTATCGAAGCATCGGTCTCATCGCACCAGTTGGGAACACATGCTGTTTGATTAGGCATTTGTTCGGAAAACATTCTAAACCGTCCGATGCTTTATAGTATTATAATTGAATTGGATTGAAATTCCTCCCGTGCATTGTGCACTTTGTACTTTTCTTTCTACCGACTCTTCAAAGGATGAATCCAGCTCGTTATGGCGTGACGAGTTCCTTAAACGCTTTCCCTTCATTAGCAACGGTTTGGTACTGAATGCCTGAATTCAAGCGATTTCAACTGCATTTGTGGTACAGTGAAAGCAATAAAATGCAATCATGCTTGACTACTTCGAACGACTGGGAATGAAGCATTTTTATTGATTCCAATCAACCTTAAAGATTGAAAATAAACAAACCCTGAGCCAATCATCTGTATCAGTGATATAAAAAATAATCTGATTTTAATGACACCGCTTGTAACGACATGAAGGATATTAAAGTCGACCTCAATTGCATGTAGGTTTTATAGATTTTCTACAAGCTACAGTTGAAAACACAATGAAGATAAAGTAATGTTGCACTGTTGAGTAATAAAAACTATGAATAATAGTATTATTGGTGAGCGTACGATGGGTGGACAAAAATTGAACATGATATATATTTGTATTTTTCGTGGATTGTATTTATAAAATACATGTAAAAATGTGTGATTAAATATGGGTGCAGAATGTGATATTTAAATTATTTACTTTTGTTTAGCGACAAATTCAAGTTAGTTTGAAAACATAGAGTATGATAAAATTCTTAAAGAGTCTGGTTTATGTAAAAAAGGTAAGGTAACAAATTTTCATGATGCTTTTTCGATAAATTTTTTGATTTGTTTCTCTTTGGAGACCGAATAATCAATCACAAAAAGATGAAAACTCAAAATATATATAAATGGAACGAAAGGAAATGTGCTTCAAGGTGGTACCGGAACAAAATCCGGTTATTAATGCTGAAAATTAGTGTTAAAATAGTCTAAATTTCGGCTACCAGGCAGTGGGCGAAAAACAACCTGTGTTCACTTCACCAAGGTTTTCTTTTAAATTTATTAAGAACGGCCTGGCTGTATTGCTATAGCTTCACTTTGTATTCGCCACCAAAATTAATTTTCAACCACTTTAATTACACCCCAATTTGGAGTTGTTTATTTCGACAGTTTCTTGTTGTCTATTGCTTTATTGTTTTTAAAACGACAATATCAGTTCACTGTAATCACTATCTGCTTCAAATCCGCACAAAAGCACACTCGGTCCGTAATTGAATCCTTAGCGAATTCACAAAAGCGAAAAAAAAATCCGCCACAAATTAAATCTCCAATTTCAAATCAATTTCGAGTCGGCCGGCAAAAATATTGACACCTGATGCAGGTGGGCTTGTCCTTCGTTGGAGAATCCCTGCTGCCACGGCCATGGTAAAGCTAACGTAAACCTCCTCCTGCCCCCCTTCCCTCCCGCGAAGCGTACATATCGCACCATCCGAAAAGAGAAATGGAAACCCATCACATGCACACGGTAGCAAATTGATAACGACCGTGTGTCTGCAGCTGGCAGCAATCCCGCCTAGCACGGATGTTCGCTCGTCGCCATTTCCGGCGGGGAAGCGAAAACTGCATCCAACCGGGTTCCGACTGGTTCCCGGATCGAGAACGTCTGTCGGGATTAATAGTTGCACAATTAAATCCCCATTTGTCATTTCAACGGAAGCAGCTACCCCTGGTACGATGGCGCTGGATACCCGTCCTGGCGGCTCCTGACGAGCAGCAATTAGAGATGGAACCAACATCAGCCGGCACCAGCCGTGGATCGATCCGGGCTGGATTAAAATATCCTGCGCCCGGTATGTCGTCTGTGTGTGACAACATTATTTATTTGGATTATAGTAACTTTTCACCGGCGAAGAAGTGAATTTTTCAAATGCTACCGGTTCTGTTATGGGCGACTTTTCGGAGCGTCACGCATAGCTACTGTCTTTGTTACTGTTTAGGCCGTATAGAAGAAAATTTTAAAACGGAATATGTATGTCAGAGAAAAACCCTAACTCAATCGAAAACAGGAAATCCAATAAAACCTTTTCATGCCATTCGTAAGACCGTATTGTTTGTAACGGGGTCGCTGTATCATTATACCGATTTGAGTTCCAAAGCGAAATGATTAATGGAATAGTTGATGGAATACAAAATCAGCACCATATGGAACAAATCTACTGTTACAGCAGTTTCAACCAATTTTCCTGGCTCTTTGTCTTATAGCTATTTTTTACAATTTAAACATTTTTACTCATTTGGTATTTACACTCATTCGATTGGATGTTATTAAACCTTTTCATGAATGCATCCGTTTCTGTTTACATTTGTTTCAACATATTTACAGCATAACAGGATACATTATAACAAGATGAAGTATTCAAAATAAAAAAAAATTACAATCTTTGAGGTTAAGATGATATCGACAACAGTGCTGTTGCAAAAAATTAGATTTTGAATCACCATTTGATAGCCTCTTTGATGGGATCGAATAAATCATATGTGTAACTCATTAATACTACATGAAAAACTTAACATTTTGACTTGATATGTCAATTATTTTACTTCAAATAAATGGTAATAAGGCTATAGTAAATAAACAAACAAACAGGTATGTAAAACATTGAAATATTTATTGTTAACAACTTAAATTCTGTCATATGAACAACATAATTATCTTTTAAAGCATCAAATCTGCCGAAAATTAAACCGAAAAATATACTTGCCTATTTAAACCGAAAAATATACTTGCCATTCTTTGTCGGCTCACTTACTTAATTCCGTCCATTTTGTAGTCTCCATTTATTCAACTCTGTTTGAGCTTCTTTGCAACCCCTTATATGACCAGCAGAACGGCTTTACGCGACTGATGTAGCCTATACCAAAAGAGAGTGGCAAATTTAATGTAATTAGTAACGTTATCGGATAGTTAGGTCAAATAATGTAGTCTTCGTCTGTCGCTAGATAGTTCACTGAGTGAAAAAGCTTGTTCAAGCTGTAATATGCCCGCTCGACTGCGAGCAGCTGTATACGTATTATAATATAAATTTGCCTGAAATTCGATCAGTTATATGCTTCAGACAAATGAAAAGATTATAAACAGGGTAATTGTTCTAAAACTGCGATTTTTGGTAATTAAATTCATGTGCTATTTCGATCAACTGCTATGCTATTTACACGAAAAATAACAGAAAACCAAATTGCGATTTTATGCGCAAGTTATAACTGTGCATAAAAACTGAGCATAAATAAATGTTCTCAAATTAAACCAATTTTTCTGTTTATCTATATCTTAATACTGTTGTTAATTTCAGGCTCATACCGTATCATGATAGGCTCATGCCGTATCATTTTTTTCCTGCTCGATTGTCCCAAACTAGTTGCAATATTTGTCTTGCTTGCCAATTTTCTAATCTCGTGACTCTTTGGTATTCTTATAGAATTGTTTTGTGTTTGTTTGAAAGCGCATTATTCCGAACGAATTACGTTTAAATAAAACACGACGCTTTTAATCTGTTCCACAACGTCCTCGTTTCGCAAAGATTTAAATCTCTATTTCTTTCCACCCATCAGATTCTTCCATTGTCAACAAACTCCTGGTTTTGCTCCCCTAGGTGATCGGATTAGCAGCAGAACGCGATCTTATGCATCCGCTTTCTTATGCGTGTTTCATCATCGTTTATTTTCATCTTTTGCGTGGTTCTTCACCGTAGATGATGGAAAGTGGCGTGGAAGAATTTTCTCATCCAGAATCGATAACACAACGAAACATCGAAACGCAATTGTACAGTGGAAAACAAAAACGGGTGTATAAAGCGTGCGGGAACGCGAAAAGCATAAATCGATGCGGTGATAGCGAGAAGTAATTAATTTCTGGATAATTTATGATCCACATCACCATCATCATCCCCACGCCGGTGATGGTTTCGATCCGTGTGAGGGAGCCATTTTTTTTAACGATGGTTCCGATGATAAACCGTCCGTCGGTGATGTTTGCGTGCCGAACATCGATTGCCAACCGTAACGGGCAGGTTCTACACAACTTTTAATCTTCAAATGTACATAAATTTTAATCCAATCCATCATAGGGAAAACAGTAAAATGAGCTACCGAACGAACAGAGCGTGGAAGGATTTGGTTTGCAGGCGAAGCGATGAAATATTGAGCGACCGTAGTGGTGGGATTTCGGTCCCCTCTTTCGGATTCGACGATTAGTCTGCCAGCAGCGGTTGTTCGCATAAGGGAGAAACTAAATCCCGGGAATAAGGGATTTAAGTATCATCTGAAAAATGCTGTTCATAAAATTCATATTCATAAGCTAATCATAATAAATAAAATCCAAACAAATGACCTACGGCACTACGGGCAAAGGGAACGGTATGGGACCGCTTTGGCTTGAGGCGAGGACACTCTTCGAACGCACCGTCACGCCGTTTTGTCCCTCGTACAATGCGAAAAAGGATTCATCGGTGGGATTAGGTTTCATCCTTTCCACTACGCCAACATCGCTGGACAGTGTGCCCAAAAGGGGTTTGCATTCCTACCGGGTTGCTGAGGCTAACTTTAGTTTTCTCTACATCCTTTCAACCCAACCATACAGCCCCCGGTTGGATGTATGTTTTTGAGTGATTTTTAACCGATCACAAAACCCTCTTCTTTTAGTGAACTGCTGCCAGTATTGCCGCGAATTGCTCACGTGTTTCAAGGGCAGTGAAGAGTGATTACTTGCAGCGCATATGTTTCCCAAAATATGACGTATCGTGTGTCTCGCGTGTGGTACGAGTGGGTTTCGTAAACGACGGTGGGATTAATCTTTCCTTCCCTGTGCCGAAACACTTTCTAATGTTGTTTATCAAATCGATAGCTATCAATATTGCTATTCCCCAGCAAGCAGTTTGTTATTTATGATGCCTGTCGGGCGTGCAGGAGGAGGTTTAAGTTGATGTTTTCATGCGATGTTTGATAAGAGTATAAAAAGAGTATGTAAAATATCTCATCAGTTTTCGTCGATGATGAAATGAAAATATTATGCGAACATGAAACGAGCTCTTACTTTTTAAACGAATTTTGGGAAAATTTGCAGACATTAATCCTTCGTGCGGATTCACCCTTTGGTCATTTTGCTTTCTAATGTATGTAATAAATTTTCGCATTAGTCAATTGTGAATTATAGATATTGAGGTTTATATTGTTGAATATCTTATCGATCTGTTTTTAATATTATTATGGTACCGTGAAACATCACCAAAAAATCATGAAGCTTGATAGGGAAATTTTTATAATAATTTTCAAATTCTATCAACAGTTTCCAATATCATGACAAAAAAACTTGCTAGTTTCCTTATTGTTTCTTTCATTTCATTCATCACTGTATAATCTGACGTTATTGACAACGTTTTATTTCAATTTACAGAGTATAGCAGAGTTTACAGAGTATCGTACTCTATGTTTTTATCATTCAAAAGATTGTTTTTGGAAATGGATGAAAATGCGTAAATTACATTGTTTTGTGTGTCAAAACATTGTTTACCATCTTTTGTTAAACGAATTTGTAAATTTTTAATATCCTTTTCATCTATTCATTTTTCATAATTAAAATAAGTAAGCAAAGAAAATAAAAAGTTATTCGATGATTCCATAAATTATCGACGCGTCAGCGGCGCATGCCTTTAAAAGAAAAATTGCTCATCAGTATTTTAAATTCATTGTATTTACTTGAAGACCCCAGCGGCTTGTGGCATGTCGGAAGTACAAAACACTACCAGAGTATGAACCAGTTGGATTATTGAAATGTTTTGACAGACCACTTGAAAACCGCGTAACGAGTCGCGTGTCACGAGTGGCTCATTAAACCATCACTCAACGTGCAAAGCAACATGAAAGGTAGAGCAAATAAATAAATTTAAAAACATTCCACCTTCTCTTGCACCTCCACCGGGGAGGTGCAGCACAGCCACAGGTCCTTGAAAGTGGACCAGAACGTTGATACGATCGATAATCAAGCGCATTCTTCCCGTTGCCAAATCCGGAGTCCGGATTTATACAGCAAAAAGACCACCGTTTTGCTTTAATCTTTTCTTCCGTCCGCCGGATCGCCGACATTCTTTTGTGCTGCCAGGTGGTCGGGGAAAGTTGCTCCTGCCGGGCCGTACGTCGAAACCGTCGCTGCGAGCCGTGGTTCGGGAAGTTTAATTGAAAATGCAAAACTCATTATGCGTTGATAATGGTGGTCACGTGTCGTGTGCACGGAGGGCGACGGCTTTAAAGCCAGACCGGAACGAAGTTTATCGAGCTGCAGTAAGGCTAAAGACGTTTGTACTGATAAGCGCAGGTTCTAGGCTAGTTGGGTGCTGCGCATTAGGGTGAATTTAAAGAGGCACAAGGTGGGAAGAATATGATTTGTTTAAAAAATAAGACATTTATAAGATGTGTCGAATACAAATGGTTTCGGATAAAAAATATGACAAAAAATAAATAAAAAAATAAACATAATCTATTTTTATTTCAAGAGATATATTAACAATATTTAATAATGTCCAAAAACGCGACCTATACGTCACCATAACCCATGACAAAAATTAAACTGGCCTAGGGAATGATTTCTGTTTCCCTGGTAACCGATTTGCAAGTGCCGATGTGTCGTTTGCAGTTGAAGGTAACCGTTAAATTTAGCTGATGAAAAAATGATGAAAACACTATCAAAATAAAATAACGAATAAAAGAAGTATTAATTTACGAAATAATCAATGTGATAAAACATTTTCATTGTTTTTGTTATATTTTGAAACATTGATATAAACTTATTTTTAATTAAATTAAGAATCATATTTGATGTTCATATTTGTAGTAATCAATGAACAAATGATTGCATACATTGAGGCGTACAGCGTAGCACTTTCGATTCATACTCATTTGTTTCAAAATATCCCGAATACAATGAAAACATTTGGATATTTGTACAAAGCCACGGAACGACGTGATAAGCTGCTGCAGGCTCGTTTCGAGATAAGAAAACGGTCCGAATAAAAACATAAACCTGACGTTAATTCCAAGGCGCAAGGTGTTGCACGAAGTAGTAAATAGAATCTCAACCTCCATTTTACGACGCTATCCGTGGAAATTTCCTACCCAATGGTGGAAAACCATCTTCACCGCAGGTGAGATGGTGGGACGAACTCACCCAAGTGTATGATTTATTTGCACCATTAAACTTATCTTTACCACCGATTGTGCGTGGAGAAGGACGCACGCGTTCGACTGAAGGCGTTTTTTCGTTTTCCAAGCGACGGGATGGTTTAGCGATTTTATTGCTCTTTTAGAAAGAGCGCGTTCGTAATTTCACCTAGACTTTCTCGGCCCGTCAAAGCAAATGGTGAAGAATAAAATGAATTTCAACTAATTACGAATGCAAACAACAGTAGCAACAGACTTACCGCGATTCGGATTCTTTTTCTTTTGAGAGATTTTGGATTCGGACCTGGTTTTTCGGAGTACCTGTTTCTTTTCCAGTTTTTTTTTTGTTATGCTTTCTTCACTGTGCCACCCGGGAGTGATAGAATACCTTGATGAAGGCTACTCATACCTTCAAATGAGGGGACTCAGTTGGAAAATGATGAAA
Source organism: Anopheles punctulatus (assembly GCA_000956255.1). NCBI lineage: Eukaryota > Metazoa > Arthropoda > Insecta > Diptera > Culicidae > Anopheles > Anopheles punctulatus. The sequence goes on along the minus strand of JXXA01012639.1, from coordinate 20,593 downwards.
AATTACTTCCATTACCGCGGGAAAACTGTTTCGCAGAGTTGAATGCGAAATGAGACGGAGGCTAGGCTGCTAGACATGAGGTAGAATTTTTTGAAAGTTTCCTTAGGATGTAAAAATTGGGCAAAACGGTACCATGGTGCTGTAGGTAAATCAACCTATTCGCTAGGCCACTGAAGATGACAGGTATGTTTGGAGGAAATTAATTGGTGGAAAATGTGTTTTGTTAAAATATTCAAAATGTCGCATGGGTTAAAATCGGTGAATTCATAATTCAGGTGTATGTAAAAATCATGAACTGCAAAGATGTTATTTAATTTAACTGGTGAAAAATTGATTTTTATTTACATGTTTCTCTGGTTATTTACACCAGATTGTTTCTTCAACGAAAATATAATGTTTACTATTCAACTGAAGCAATAGAAAGCAACCAATGATATGATGATTTTTGCAACGAAAAAATAAAATACGTGATAATATAAAAGATCAGAGGGTGGCAGACACTAGATACAAAAGAAACGAAGAATTATATTTGCAATAAATTACACACCAACTAATAAAAACTCACTTTGCTGTAAAGTAGTAAACATTTCCCCTCTAGCAAGGTAGCATTTCCTTCAAAATAAATCACCATACGCCCCAGTTTAATAATTCATTTCCTATGCACGGTTCTTTCATTCCAATTGTAAGTTTCGCACTCGTTTTCGTGATGCATTTCGAAGCCACCATTCTCGAGCATTATCCTTTCATAGTGTGTCCAAACTGGGCCAATTTTTTTATCAAACCAGGCTCATCCGAAGCATCGCACACGCTCGCAATCATAGACCACCGGTGGGACTTAATTAATACTTCACTAAATTATATCGTACTGTGACAAATTAATGGAAACGATAAATTTTCCGACTTTCACGCGAGTCTTACGCGCGTTTCGGTAGGTTGGAACAGGAACGCTGAGCCGGGCAGGAAAGCTCCAAGTCTCATTCCGTTTTTGCCTTCTTCACCGGGTCAGGTCAGGGTGGAAAGATTTATGCCACCATAGCCTGAAGAGAAGTACGGAGCAAGGTGTCGGAACTGGCAAACGGGGTCGCCAAGGAATGAAATGGAAATGGGTGATGATCCACCAGGGGGAAACCTCCGGTTTCGCCGACTGCTGGAGTGAATCGAAAGGCAAAATCCTTCCCAACAGTCGCTGGCTGCTCGAACTGAGCACGATAAAGCGAAAGCAAAAGCAGACGATGCTTGTTTGTTCAATTTACTGTTCCTTGCATGTAGTTTTCCCTCAACTCCCTTTTGGGAATTGTCTCGCAGCAAGGTGACGTGTTGTTTGGGTGTATGAATGTGTGCGAGCGAGGCAAAGGGTTGTAGGCATGCGGGCCATACGGCATAAGGTCCGATAAGGCATATGATTTAGTAAGTGTAAATGGCAATTTATTCCAGCATTCTCTATCCGATGGCAACATGTACCAGCAAACGTGCAGGAGGGCTCGTGAAACGAGCAACGTAGCCATTTGCATATTTGTTCGCCATTGTTTTATGTGGGGTGGAAAACGCTTGTTTGATTTCTAATGAGGAATTACCCCCGTGGAACAGACCATCAGGGAGTGCATAAAGGGTTTGAAATGTTGCGATAATTCTGCATGGCCGGGATGGCATCAATAATTATGCATACATTTTCATACACTTCATTGTTTTGAATCCATAACGGGACAACGGAAGTGGTAGAGGGAGGTTTAAAGAAATTAAACATTAAACAGTGGCTCTAGCGCCGATTCGAACATCTCAAAAATATATTATTCTCTTTTCTATTCCTTCTCATTAACTCAATTAAAAAAATCTACTATCTACCGGCGCTGTGGTTGTAGTTCTGGAACAGTGAACAAGAATTATATGATAAATTTTGTCACATTTTAAGATTGTTAGATACAAGTGTTTCACTCATTGAATTTCAGAACTTTTTTGAGCCACTTGCAATGTTTTGAGGCACTTGTAAGCTGTTCAAGATCCAGATGTTTTTACATTTTCGAATGTTAAGGAAATTTTGTAACGCTTTAAAATGGATTAGAAAGATTATGTTTTAAAAATTCTTATCAAAAATAATTATAATAGAAACCATTAACGCCAATAAACTAACAGTACCAATAAACACAAAAGTATTTCAAAATTGTTTGTTCTTACACTAGAATCATAAAATATGTATTCATAAATCGTATTAGGCTATTTCTTCGCGGTGCTGCTTAATTCTTGAAAAGGGGTAGCAGTTGAATTGTGTTACGTTTTGGTACACGTATTGGCATATTGGTTCGTAATATCGTAGAATTTTCGTCGAATTTTTTCCTAGGTAAACATTATTTTTACTGAATCTAATTTGTTCAGTCCCTATTTCAGAACTGAAGACCTACCCCATTAACGCCGTGGCACCAACCTGTTCTGGTTTCCTTCCGAGCATTTTAATGTAGTGTCGTAATATCGTCCGCAAATCCTATGATGACTGGTACAACATTTTTCGACTTAATAAGATTCAACTTATATTCTTACTACAATCAACTTATATTCTTACTTCAAAAATTTTAGTGTTTTTTTTTAAGTGAACTAGATATGATGGTTTACAATTACACTCTAGGTAAATAATACAAAAGGATTGCATAATGTAATGAAAGAGAACGTTCGATGTTTGTATTACTTGAGTTTACTGAAGTTGAAAAAAAATTATATTATATTTGTTACTTTTATTTCAAACAATAAACTATATTTCTATTTCTTTCACATCTGTGATTCTAAACTCTTTTCAGAGACACCAAATGCTACACCAATCATGATAAACTTGGCCCTGAACGTATGGCTTCAATTGCCGGCAATAACAAAAGATTTCACTGCACGATGCATACATACTTCATTTGCAAATAAAACCACATGCTTCTCGCAGCATATCAAATAAACTGAATGAGATAATAAAAACAGGCCTCAATCGGTTGATACTGGTAGGAATATGGTGTTAAGCCTTTATAACAAAAAACGCAGACATACAGCCTGTTACCACCCATTCAGCACGCTCCAGCATGCCACTAACTTTTATTATACCGATGTCAGCACCCATTATCGGGTGGTCATTTTTACCGATCTACGACCGACAATGATGGCGTCGAAACTTGCGCTGCTACTACTGCTGCCACTTCTACTACTACCACTGTCCTGTTCATTTCGGTTCCAATGCCAATCTCAGGTTTCAGTCGGCGAAACGGTGGCTTTTTTTCAGTCGGTTTGAGGCCGTTCAGTTCATGCTTGTGACCGCGGTTTACACAAACTGGCACCTGGTCGGCCATGCTGTTTTTTTTTGTTTGATTTCACGTTCGCCCTGCCTGTCCGTTGGTGGGTTTCGCTTTCCCTCGCCTTACAATCAACCGGAAGCGGAAGTTTTCCATTCGTTCACTTTACGGTTTGCATGATCCATCGCCGGTTCACCTCCATCGACCGTGCTGCCTGACCGACGGAAAGTTGACCGAAGTTGACTGCAGTTGACTGTTTTACCGTACAAAACTTTCAACGGAACCAATCGCCCCCTGTCCCCACCCCCCGCACGGTGGGTATATGGGCGGATGGAAGCTTTCGCAACATGCCGCTTGACAGGTAAGGCAGACAGGCGAAGGACGGTATTTAATTTTCACTTCAACATCGAAACTTATCCGCTGCAAGTGCGTGGCCAGTGTGAGTTTGAGGCTAGCTAGAGAAAACGATAGTAATGTTGCAGCGAACGAAATAGTGCAGGATAGTAAAATAACATGGCGAAAGTTGTAAAAGTCTGCAGCTGAATGCATCGTCGTGGCGGGAGATTTTAACATATTTAATTTTTAATAGACAGTCGTGATCCTTTTCTCGACAGTGTTTGTGAAAACTCCTTCGGTGCGGTTTTGTGCAGGCTGGTGCTACTATTACACATAAGTGCGATGCATTTGCAGTACATACTAACCATCTAAAGAAGTTATCAGAAATCTGCTCAAAATGTTAGTCACAATATTTTTGTTTCTCATGATGTGTATTGCTTTATGATTGAGCAATTGACTACAAATTTTGTAGAAATAATAAAGCACATCAAAAATAATTGATTTCCAAGAATTAATGGCATAGATTATATTACCAAAAAGAAGAGAATACTTAGTATACCTGGCATCTAGAAAATTGTGAGTTGACTTAGGAATGACTGTACGATGATCTATACTGTAATTTAATAAAAACGGAGGAAAACGATAATTTAAAATGTAATTTGTTGGTGGTATTACCTGCTTCTACTTACAAAATAAAAATAAAAATAAAGTTTGCTACTAAACACAGTGCTCAACATATGTGTGGGTTTTATACAAAATTGATTAAACTGTAGATGTAGTACGAAATTTTGTAGTTTTCAGGAGCTTGGAGATCAGACCATGCTTTAAAAATCATTGTTTAAATATAAGTTTGCAAAATTTCCTTGAAATTAATGCACACACCGATCAATCGACGAAGCGCACGAATTTTATCCAGAAACGTAGAACATTATTAAGTACGGAAATTCAATGATCTGATCTCGCGTTTCAGGTAAATATGTCTCTTTTTAAAGTCTCCTCAAAACAGCGCTCTGCCAAACCAGGAAGGTGTGTCAAAATTAGTGGCAAGTGCTGATTTGGAATCGTTTTTCCAGTCATTACACACGATTCCAGTCATGCTCATTGCGATTGGGTAGTGCGCTGCTCATGGAAAGGGCTTATGAGTAAAAGTCGTGGGGAAGCTTTTCGCGATATCTTCCCCACCCAAAATGGTTCATCTGGGTGTGTCGGGTGACATCATTAGCACTTGATAGGAATGTGTGTTTGAGTTGTTTTTTTCCTACCGTATATCCTACCCAAAAACCCTGTTCTGTTGTTTCCTCATCCCAGGCGCCTATAGCCTTTATCGGTCCTTTATTGCACCACCCGCAGCACAGAAGCATACAAGCGTGCGGGACTCATGAAAACCTCGCCCGAGAGTCAGACAGACGCTCAGAAAAGCATGTAAAATTTAATTGAAACATGCTGTCTCGTCGTCGTTGTCGTCATCGCCATCATCATCATCAACAGGAGCCTTCGGTAATGGTGGTGTTACGCAATCCCACATCCTGTTTTATACCCTTTCCCCCGTGCCACTAAAAACCACTCCGGTGCTGCCACCCACAGGCGCACAGGTGTTTGTGGGTTCTTTAGGGACGTGGAAAATTACTTAAAATTTGAAAATTTAAACACTCACACCGATCTCGGAACGGTGGGAGCTTTCTGCGATTCTTGGAAGCGAATGCTAATACAAATTCTTAGATGAAGTTACCAACAACCACGGGTACCAGCTGGTTGAGAGACGCTAGCAGTACGTGAAGCATTCTGATTTTATGTGCTTTCCATATCCATATTGGAAAGCGCAGAAATCGAGTGGAAGGAAGAGTGGGTTTCTCGCTGAGTCGCTTATCATACCTCGTAGGCTCCGGAGGGTCGCTATTACACCGACAAAATCCGAGGGTGGAGCTTTATTGCGATGCGGTACAGCGGCGCAAATGGTGCACTCGCTATCGCATGAGCGAAAGTTGGGCTTTTCCTTCTGGAACCGGCTGTTGCTTAATTGCGTACGAGACTATATTCGATACGAGTAAACGTGTACAATGGTAGAGTGGAGATGTATTATAGAGCATATTTGTTGAGTGGAGATGGTTTGCTTTTTCGCCATAGCTGTTTAAAATCAGTGTTAATTTCATGGTTTGTAATCCTGAATTTTTAAACAATATGAATTTAGCATCAGAACTCGTTTTATAATTGTCAAAGAGAACAGCATAATGAAGTCTGATATAATTATTGTTCTGAGGTTTATTGCATTTTTATTTCGCTATTGGATTAGTATTGCAATTGGTATTCGATCTTATTTAGAATTGTCTTTTTATTTAAATATTTTGAAAACAGGTATTCCAAGTACAAAGATTACTCCACGAAATGTATCATGTTTCAAATGTAGATCATTATGTTGCCATAATCATCCTCTTTATAAAGGTACTTTAATTGGCTATGACTAAAATTTTTTAAATTTTTCAACCAGAATAACAAGTAATTTTCTGTTCAAGATTAGCTATCCTCGTTAAAGTTTATTTTCGGGGTACTATTTTTCATTTTAATTTCAATTTCGTAAAGTATTTTTTCACCATTAACTGCCATTCTGCATGCAAAACTTCCTCAGGTGTATTTTTCTAGTTATATCGATACGAAAAATACACGAGAAAACAGGTGTATTTTTCTAGTTATATCGATTAGTTGTACGGGACCGGTGGATAAATAGTACCGATGTTAGTATTTCATATGACAGGATCGGTACTACAACCTCATTAGAACCGTGTCAAAATGGCAAAGAATAATTTAATTGCCTACCAACATTAATTGGTCAATCTTTGCCAAGAAAGAGTATCAAAAAATTGTATGTTTATCCCACTAGAACTATTCCGCTATCGCTTTTACAGCTTTCTAAGAAACATTATTTAACCATGTTAAATAAGCAAATAAGTATTAATAATAATTATAATAATTAATTTTCATAGAAATTTGTCTTTACATCAAAACAGACGCTAGACATCCATCCATTTTTAGCGTGTGTACTTAATCAATATAATATTGAACCTGTGAGATAAAAATGATAACAAAACTGGTATTAAAATGTCTTTTGTACGTACCATATATTTTAACCCCACATGATACACAAGTACTGATTATGTGTAGCGAACAGAATTTATTCGAACAATAAAACTGATACGCACGTTTATTATAACTCTTCCATTCAGTCCCTAACTGCTCAAACATCCTTTACACTAGTCGCCCTATCTGTGTCTAACCTTTCACAATGAACTCCACCCAATTTAAAGTCCTTCTTCCATTGCCGGTTGCCGATAATTATTGCCCGCCGAAATGGCCATAAATGCCTAAGCGGTAGGCCTCATCGCAGCCCACATTCATCATCTGCAGTTGACATGTGACAATTCGCAAATGTAATTACCCACCTTTACGCTTCCGCCTCGAAATTATTGTCCATCCATAAAACCCACTCCCATACCAACAATGCCACCGGCATTTGGATACCGGTGGGGGAAAAATACGTGTCCCATCCCACCCGAAGTACCGTCAAATGTGAGGGAGACGATTTGTATTGGATTGGGTCTTCCCGGGATCTCGAGCCAAATCGTCCACAATTCCACAATTGACGGGTTCGTACCGGTTGTACGGATGCTTTTGATTTATAATTTAATCATAATTACATCTCTCGGTACACCGAAATCCCTTCCATTAGAGCGTTATACCATTGCCGGTTCAATCTTTTCTGCTCATCTCGTGCAAGATAAAACCGACCGACGGTGGGGGACAAATTGTCCAATAAATTTCTCCCTGACCGGACGACCACGGGAAAAATCACGTGCTTGGGGGAAGTGGAACTTAGCGGAACTGCATCTCTGTGGGAGGGTCGGCTGTGGCTTTAATGTTTGGCGGTCGTGGTTTTGGCACAAAAAACACAAAATTTGTCGTAGATTCTGCCTGTAAGCCTAAAATCCAGCTTTAAATTTCCCAAATTGAAATGTGGCTATTAGTTGATTTTTTATGCAGTTTATCTTTCTTTTTTTTTGAAGGAACAGGAAACAGAAAGAATACAATTACCATGCAAATATGAAACTTTGTGGGCAACATCTGCAAGTAATGAGATTTTATGGGATGGTCAAATATTATTATTATGATCTTTTCACTTGTTTTCAAACCGAGGAATAGAGTAAAAATGGTTACTTGTGGTGCTTCGTTGTTTTTAATGCTTCGTTGTTTATCACATTTGATTGATTTTAATCACGAATGCAAATTAATTTTCATGACTCAGGACACTTTAGTGTAATGGGAAAAGATTCGTTGAACCAGATCTAGTGTTAATCGATCGATATTTTCACATATTTATTCATGTTCATCTTATTTCGTAATATTTCTTTTTTTCAAATGTTGTTTCTTTAATGTTATTCTATGATTCTATGATTATTTCTATTCTATTTCTTGTTCTTATAGATAACTCATTTTTGAGAATGTGAAAATGTTGCAAATTTGTGGTTTCTCTATCAACGCTCTCCAACGATTTTCTCATAGTATCAACACTTCATGTTAATTCGTATTCCATTCGTTTTTTCACATAGATCTTTCGCAAATCTTTGGCATTAATTCAATTTATTAATTGCAAAAGTTTGAAGACTAATTTACTGCCTAATCCTCAAAAAAAATATTTATTGTTGGCTATGAAGTTGTTCGATAGGAGTTGTAATATACCATCACTAGGAACTTTTTATCACTACTGTTTTATCACCTAAATGATAAAGAATAATGTAAATGAATATACCTTTTTTATCATAATTATTTAAGTTTAAATTTAAGTATATTAAAACGTTGCAAATATATGCAAATTAATTCAAGCCGTTCCAAAGCAGTTACAAAACATCACTTACCTTTTCAGCGGATCTCGAAAGATTTATCTCCCACATAAGATTTACCATCTTAGACGAGGAAAAATAGACTATATTTTGTTGCTTTTTTTGGGCACTACAGTCTACTTTTTTTGTTCGCACATGTTCCAACACTTATCTAGTAAATCTTTTCGAACCCCAACGGGATTCAATCTACACGTCACGAACAGAAAACACATCTCACAGTGGTAAAGTCCATCAGAAAAATGTCCCTCTGTGTTCCTCATGATCTCCAACCGTTTCGGTACTATGTTTTTCTGCAACGATTACAGCCCTGTATGGTCAAAATTCCTAGAATAAAACTGACATCGCCTTAAATAATCTAGAAAAAAAAATCTGACCTCGATGAGGGTAAAGATTATTAAAAGGAAGAACTGAATCGCAGCCGCAGTTCGGAATGCGGAAAGAAATAAATTGCTGGTTAAGATCAAGTTCTCCTAGTCGCACGATTGCGATTAGCGAACAACACACGTCCACACACATACACACTTGGGCTAGCGAACGACAAACAAGCATGCAATTTAATGGAAAAAATGTCGCCTAGCCCGGACTGCCTAATCCCCTGTTCTCATAATTGGATTACAAAACATTTTCCGCCTGGAGGATGTGCGATTTTTTCTTCTCGGGATAATGTGACTTTTTTCCAATCTTGCCCATTTTGCCCGTAGGTACCGGGGCTAGGTCGGGGCTTCCGCTGGGTGCGTGGGGCACGTGGGATCGTAGCAAATTCGGTCAAATTTACCCTCAACCAGCTCTAAATAGCGCGTGGCCGAAAGCAGAAGCCAAGTACCCTTCGAAGGTTGGGATTTGTCAGCGGAAGACACGTTTGGCGGACACGAGAAATAAGGTTCAAACATCGTTCGGCCGTTCGGGCGCCTTTTCAGAGGGACTAGCTTAAGGTCAATGTTATTAGAAAATTCTCGTCCCACATTCATCCCATAGCGCACCGTAAGGATTTGATCACATTTGTTCATTTGCGCTACATCTCGCCACCTACACCCACAAACACTTGTGTGCGGGTTTCCGCTTCGCTGTGGTGCAGAACGGATTAACGTAGATTTGAACCACCGCCACCATCAGGAAAGCCACCATCGGCGTAAGCCAACCGACCGATTTGCTCGCAGAGAGCGCACCCAACGAAAATGGTTCTTGCACATGGTGCGATAAAAATGCGGGAAAACGGTGTGGTTGATAAGGCACAAAAACCCACACACACACACACACACACACGCTCAGGCACCCGAACACACCGAATGACAAGGGATAATCATCGCGCGGGAAACACACGGGAACCGCACGGGCCTGACATGGAAAAAAAAAACTCCCGTAATTTCAGTCCCGCAGATACAGTGAAATGAAATTTTACGTCCCAGTGCACTTCCCATTATCTCATCTGTTGCTTTCCGTTCTTGCTGCCACTGGTGCCACCGCCTCGTTCGACATTACCAGGAGGCGTTTTCCCGCCGAAAAAAGCGGCGACAACGTGGTAAGCACGGAGTGTAATGGGTTTGTACTTTTCACTTCGCCGTCGCGCTTCTGACGGCGGGATTTCTTGGGCAAAGGAAATGGCGTCGGTGAAGTTGGGCGGGATATGAAAAGGCTTTTTTGTTGTGGTCGTTGTTGTTGTTGTTGTTGCTGTGCCATCCAGTTTGCTTTTAAGGATGATGGAGTGTGGACGCGCTTTACGAGTTGAGAACGATGGTCGCGTATTGTGGCAGTGTGCACTGGCACTGGCAGCGAGCGTGTCGAGGAGCGGCAGTTTACGGGAGATTAATTTCTGAAAGAACCCGGACCGTAATGGGTGACTTGTCATTAGCATTGCTCCAGCTGAGTGTAGAACTGCGATGGTTTAGTTTTCAAAAGATCATCATAAAGCCAAGATCATTCATTTTTATTTAACTGTATATTTAATACATTACTTTCAAATATTTTGGCCGTCTACCCCAACGCGGTCAGAGGACAGTGCAGGTTCTAAAGGAACTTTCGTACGCGGCAGAAGACCTTTGCATGTCCATGGGCATGGGCTCAACATTGAACGAACAACAGAACCACCTTTTTGCATCTACTTCAAAAAGAGTAATTGTACAAATTTTCGGCAGGTCAAATGGAACTCTGGAATGCGATGTGAGAAAATTTCCAGCCAATTTTTTGCAAAGATAACAATAATTCATACCTACGGTTCTTATTTAACAACTTGTGCATCGATATTTTACGAAAGATATAAGTATTTCAACAAAACTGCAAAAAATCCGTCAGGCATAATATAAGCTCATATCTTGGCAGGTTCTAAAAACCGTTCCGTGTTGTGCATTCTCAACAGTTCTTTCATATACCATTAACTTGTAGAGAATTTGTGTCATTTTGTAATATATTTTATTACTCATCAATGTTTTTACCAAAGATTTACGAATTCCGTCACTACACCGCACTGCTAGGAATACGCTGCTCATGTAATTTTATCTATTGTGCGAGTCTCGTGTCATGGTTATGTCCTTCACTTGTGTGCTACCGGTTGTAAGCCGTTGTAAGAATCGAACTAGTACCGGCGCTCTCGCTGGTGATTTTTTGATAAATTCGTTCCTCTTGCTCAATCGCTTTTTTAAGTGGTTGCATTCATCGTGGCTACTTACGTTATTTGTTTCACCGTTTTATTTATTTTTATTATGTTGTTCATCAATCGTCATGTTGTATATGTAGCTACCATGTCTATTACCATGCTATACTTGTGTTTCGTTTCTATGATTTTCAATAAAATCTATTTCGATATCAGTTTTGCTTGATTTTACATTTTTAAGTTTTTCAGAAGCTCTTTGTTGCTTTTGTTTTTCGTTTTATCCCCACTGGGAACGATGCGCATGGTCAGGATGATGAATGGTTACGAAGTAACGAAGAATACGTAGTTTTTTTTCCGGTACAAGACTCTACTAATATACTCCTTTCCCCATTAGTGTAGCGATTTATGAACCTTGCGAAATGTTTCCCAATATTGTGTGCGCTCTGATTTGAGTATTGTGTTGCGTTACGTTACGTTTCTTATGCACAATCATGATCATCTACTTCGTTTTATGAGAAGTTTTGCATTTCTTCGCTTCTAACTTAAGCCGGAAGTTGGATAAAATTTTGATGTAATTAATTTTTACTGTATTGTAGAAAACTTTCATATGTGGCCAAGCAACGCCCGTCACGCTTAAGGAGGGGGTTTTGGGTGCGTTTACATTAACTACTTTCGATTATTCATTAAAATAACTTACCTACACGTTATAAATACGTTTCGCTATACATTTTGTACAAGGTTGATGGCTTATCGTCGCATTTCGGGCAAAACTTGGCGCTAGAGCTATACACATTCGGGTGATACGTTTCGTGGGATTTATCAAAGTTTATGCTGGTCGTCGATTTTAACTGAATCTACCATCTATCTTCGCTGCGATTAAGTTCATCGATCGATAGCAACTGTTGTGACTATAATGAGTTCGAGTTTGAATATGATACGCCGTAGTTGTAAAAACCTCCATTCCCATTTAAAGCGACATTAGTTAAAATTTTGATCGTTATACAGGTCAACTTGTTGTTATTTCTTTTGTTCTTTTTCGTGTGAGAGTATTAATGGTGCGAATGGTAAGCTTCAAGACACATACTCACACACATTTACAATATCATTACATATGTACACATTACCCGCATGGGACTATTCATTCGTGTAGTGCTTTTTTTATTCAAACAATAACGATTTAAACGCAATAAATAAAATTGATCCCTATTGTGTGTTACATAAATAACGATATTCAAAAACGAAAACAAAAACACCATGTTCGTACTGCTAATGATAAATATTACTTTTCTCACCTCTCCCACGGCAATGGGTGAACGAAATAAAAGTAAAAAAAAGTACCGATAATGAGCCACAAATAATTGAACGACAGCAATGTGCCCGGAGAGGTCATTGGAATATAATGCATTTAATGTGCGAACCACAACTCGCAACTGGATAGGGTGGTTCAATAATGCTTTTTAGTGGCAAATTGATCAGCGTCACTATGGAAACCAGGCGCAAACACGCCCCCACGAGGCATGTGTGATGAAGGCATGCGTGCATCATATGCGGGCGAAATAAAACTGAAACCATTATAACTCAATCCGCTCAATTTCAATGTTTGGCTTTTGCTTTGAATTCAATGATCTTTTTGCTCTTGCTGTATAATGAAATATTTCACCTGATCTTCCCATTTTATAAATCTGTTCCAACCATAATGGAACAGAAATCGATTGCATACGTCCGTTACACCCCACATTTCCCAACACCTTGCCTTGCGGCCCGGAAAAGCATCCAGCTTTTCGTTTGTACAGTTTTTCATGATTGCTTCTTTTTGGATGCTGTCCGGCCTGCAGGACAAAACAGGGAAATCCATCGATTCCGACGACTCGTTATGCGCCACATTTATTATCCGTGGTGTTGAATTTTTCATCGTGCATCATTTAATGATCGAGTTCGTTCGGTAGAACGGAAACAACTGACCCGATTAATCGGGCGTGTTATCGATTGAAAAAAAATAACAAAAAAATCTTTCATCGTGTGCAATTTTTTATGCGTAAAAGTAACAACAATTCGTGCAGTGAGCACAAATTAAATCGTGTTTCAGCGGCCGGAGCAAAAAACAAAAATAGCGCCCGATAAAAATTTAATGAATCTCGCTGTCCGTATGACAAGAACCACTAGAAGAGTGCAACCATAATGAAGTGAAAAAGCACCTTCACCTTCAAAAGGAATCAATTATGGTTTGCCTATCACCGTCGAGTAAACAAGCACATCGTCGGCGACTGCGGGGCGCGTTGTAAACTCGCTACATCATCCGGCACGTACAAAACATACACGAATAATGCAAATTTTCTACATTATCTTGTATCATCCCGAGTGCAAACAGTGGTATCCACCATTCCGCGGTACAACAAACATTAGCATACACACGGTGTGCACGAGCGCGTCCGATCCATGCCTGTGTATTATTTTTGCATTAATTGGTACGAGGAAACAGATCGCTCGTTGGCCACGCGCCTCACAACGAATGAACCAATTTGCTGTACTTTCACCGTATCCAGCGGATGGCGGCGCAAGATTTGGCCTTCGATGCAAAACGAACCGCCTTCTCAGCGCTATTTGACCTCAAGAAAAAAATAGGAAGCTTCCAGTAGTGTTGAGCCAATCGGTAACGGCAACAGCACCACCGGTACGTTTCTATTAGCATTTTGCTACGAAGTAAAAAGTCGTGGGCATAGATTGAACTGGTGTGATAAAAGCCCTTGGCGCTCTCGGGTTCGAAGTTCAAAGACGTGGGAGCTCAACGAATACATCGCAGTAGTGTGACCTTTTCAGATTTCTCTTTTCGAATGCTTCCTGCCGGTTTTGTGTTATATATTCCCGGGAAGCTGTGCTTGAAGCCTAGGACCGATTATGAACGAATGTGCCATTCATCAAGCATTTTCAAACGCATTATCCGAACCGATTCATGTATTCTATGGAACGTATGTAAAAAAAGGGGAAAGAAAAACCAGCTTCTCATCGGAGGTATTAACTTACGATGAATTAAAATCCTTTTGCGTGTAACTTCTACAAATCGCAACTTTCTACAAAACCGCAGGTAATGGAAACACGGTTGGCAGAGTCATATAGATCCCTTACCGCTTGGTCACATTACACTAGTGATAATCCATGCGGGGCGCATCTAGACCCGTATGCAGGGTCAACGTCACACCACGATTGACGCTTACGGCCGGATAGAAGACGCCGTATAGGTCGCGGAACGCCACCGAACCCTGCGGCATCTCGTTCACGATGAAGTGAAGTGTGTGCCGTTCCAGGTCGAGCAGCACGCCGACCGTACTGCCAGTCGATATACCTCCCTCGACGCGCCGTTCGTGAACACTGTTGTGCTGGAACCAGGATCGCTGCCGATCGATGTACATTGCGAAACCCTTATCATCTTTGCCTGTAAAGAGAAATCAAAACACATGGACCAGCGGTTAATATTTCAGACAAGCGGTGAAAATAGCAGCTGCTCGCAACAACCTACCGAGCATCTTATCGCGGGACACATCTAGCCGCGCCACGCCAAACGCTGGATCCGTATCGGCGGTATACTTGTCGATGGTAAACTCCCAATAGTGTACGCCCCGGGAGAAGCCGACCGATCCGAGCGCCACACGATGCTCCCAGCCGTCCGCCGATACGGTTTGGTTGTCGTTGGAGAAGTTCAACCCGGAACAGGGTCCACCGCTGAGAACTGAGTCGAACGTAAACCAAGCGACTAGAAAAGAAGGACAAGTTTTTAGATATCGGAAGTCGGAAGAAGTATGAAGCTATTTATCACGACAATGGTTTTTGCCCAACAACGTCGCAAGAATATTTTAAATATGTCACGTTTTCTAGAATGTCTTCCGAACTTCAACATCCGAAACATGGAAACGATTCCAATCTGCACCTTCAAAACCCAATTTCGAAATTACTTTTGACCGCCACTGTCGACAAATAGTCCGCGTTAAAACGCTGTTGCCAATTTCTATCATCGCACATTTTACACAAACACCAACGAAGCTTACAACCTTTTTCCGAGGATGCCGGAGTTATTCTTCAACTATTTTTATTGTAACCCACAACAGTGCACAACCACAAAGGCCTTTAAATTACGCACGATACGATGCCCGAACGTTAAATGCCCAAACGAAAAAAATAAATACACGTTAGATCGACCGCAAATTCCACGTCGAACCCGGAGTTACATTAACCAACAAAAGGGGTTTTTCAACGAGAGTTTCAAGGATTTGATACGGATGGGCGCCAACATCAAGCGTGAGTAAGGGGGCTGCGATTGGGTTTGGAAGTGAGTGCGCAACGGAGGTAGCAATTTTCCGGTTCGTTTTAAGCATCGCTGCATTCGGTAAATACGCCGCCATACGTTGTGGCGGGGCTGTACCACACCGGGGATTTGGACGCTTCTTTTTTGGCACTAAAACCAGGAGTGGAAATACTCGCTTTATGTTTGCACCTATCAGCTTTTCGGAAAACTATACTCGTTAGGGGTATGGGAAGCTTGTGGTATGCAATTTACAATTTGATTATTGCTTTCAACATTCATTGCATTTAAAAATCGACCAAAAATTTACCAATCTTAAGCAAAACATCAAAGATATCCATCAACTACAAGTGCAACAAGTGCCCCATATTAACATCAATTTGTTAGCGATTTTCGAAATTTTTCGTGAGTACTTAAAGCGTCAGCTTTCGTCAATCTTACATTGAAAGTTTTAGCGATTGGATCGCTTCAGGTTATCCATCCATTTGATCGTTCGTCGCCTGCAACATGGAGAATGGTACATAGTGTATTTGTGTATGCGAAACGATTGGGCAGATTGTAGGTTCCGCTCCGTCGTTTCCTTTCACCCGTACCTTTGCCCATCCGATGTTGACACGTTCGAGTGTCTATTATCGTCGCTTCCGTCCGACAGTGACCTGTGTGCCGGGAAGGATGTCCTGGGCTCAACAACCATTCTCGCTGGCCAATGGCTCGATCGCTGCAGATGACCCATGGAGAAGTTCGGCGTGTCGTCAGCGGTGTAGCGGTTGTCCCCAGCCGTCCCATCTACGCTACCGACCGACTTTGCCGGCTGGTGGTTGGTACGGTTCGTCAACTCCATGTTCATCATGACCCGAGCATCTGTGATGACCTGCCAGCACTTGGTCATGCTGTTGGCCAATGCCGTCACATTCCGGCCAAGCACGGCATTCTTCCGCGTGATGACACCACAAATCTCCTGCAGCAGCACGTACAACTCCGCCACCAGCAGTATCTCGATATCGCCCTGAGCTATCTTGTGCGCTATCATCCGAATATAGTCGCCGTTTTGCGTACCGACTGGAGGCCCGACGGGCGATTTGAGTGCCGCCAGCGTACAACGTTTGCTAAGATTCTCTTTTAACAACTCAAGCTTTTCTATTGCACCACCGTCCAGTTTGTTGCGCCCAACGGATGCCTCCGAGGGATCGCACGCTACATTCGCAGCGTAAACTTCATCCTCCGATGTTTCCTCCTTTATTTCTTCCGTTTCCTTTTCCTCGTGCTCGCTGTCTAGTTCTTCCTTCACGGAGAGTGATTCGAATTGTTCCACTTCCTCACTTATTCGGACGCTTTTTCTACGCTCTTGCAAAACGTCAAACGTAGGTTTACCCTCCTCGTACGCCGTTTCGACAAGTTCTTCCTGGCGCGTACATGTATCGTCAGCAGACACTCGAAACATCTTTGCGGCTGCCTCTAAGGCGTTGAGTTTCTCTTGAAGCTGTTCAATCATTTCGTTCTTTTCCGCCAGCTGGTATAACAAAGTCTTCAACTGAGCCTCATCCGCATCGGACTCGATGGGGGATGGAAGTCGAATATCAACGCTATCCAATGTTTCCTGCATTTGTTTCATTTGCTGCTCCTTCTCCGCCAGCTCACTTTCTATTACAGCTATTCTTTGAAGAAGGCTGGCATTTTCTTTGCCAACACTATCGTCCACGGCAGACGGAGGTTTCAATGCACCGGAAGCTTGGTTTAATTCGGAAATCATTTGCTCTAGCTCTGAAATTTGGTTGGCCTTTTCGGTACAGCATTCTTTTCCAACGTCCTGGTCAACCTGGGCCGGTGGGGAGTTTGCGACCGGTTTTGTCTCTAGCTCAACGACCCGAGCTTTATAGTTGTCCAAATCGCGACGAATCGTTTCATTTTCCTCTCGTAATACCTTCAGTTTCTCGTTCGCTTCCATCAGTTCTAACTGTCCAGCTGCGACGTCAGAGGATGACCCACTCGTTAGTTGTTCTAACTGCTGTTTCAGCCTCCCCAGCTCTTGACAGTCGAACAATGAAGTTTCTCGTAAGCTGGTATACTTTTCGGTGGCTTCCTGGAGTTGCCGTTGACAAGCGGCCAGTTCTTCCTGAAGGTCTGTTATTTGTTCCTGATGAATTGAATTGTCTCCCAAAAATGACACCGGTTCCGTTCCATTCCGAGCTTGCTCCAGTAACTCGATTTGTCTTAGCAACTCTTCTATGCGACGCAAGTGTTCGGAACAGTTGCGACATGTGGTTATAAATTCGGAGGAATTATCAGTGTGTGCGATTTCATCCAGTGAATATTGCTTAGCAATTATAGTTTGCGTTTCTCCGTCCATATTATCAGTAGTTTCATCAAATAACCGATCCTCGGAACTCCGATCGAAGGTACGAACTTGATCCTTTAACTGATTCAATTCGATTGATTGCTGTTCAAACATGTTCTATTAGCAGTGAAAAAAGGCAAATTATGTAAACGCAAACCATCAACTACCTACACCGGCACAACTCACCACCAACATTTCTATTTGTTCTTCACATTTCTCCCGCTGTCGCAATTCATCCTTTAGGTCCTGCTTCAATTCCATCGCTCTATGCCGATATTGCTGTGCTCGCTGTACCTCCTCAGCCAACTCACGCTTATGGTGCGTCAAATTGTCACATTCCGCTTTAAACAGTGCTAGCTCCCTTTCCAATCGGTCGTAATCTTTCGCCTTAAACTTGAGAAAATTGTTTTCTGCCTCAATGTTTGCAAGTTGCGCGGGATTTTCATCCACTTCTGCCTCGGTTTCCACCGTCTGCAATACATGCAGCTGATCATGTAAAAGCTGCACTTCATGTTCGAGATCCTGGTTACGGTCGCGCATGTCTATAATCATCTGACCAATTTCAGCGAGCTCTTCCTCGTCGAACTGATTCGTTTGGCGCTGCTGTTGATGACACATTCCAATCCGTTCGATTTCAGCACCCAATAGTCGGTTTTCCTCATCCAGTGAGCGAAGCCTCTCCTCAAGAGCTTCCATCCGTTTGGTTAGGTCAATTTTAGTTTGTTCAAGCGTCTCGATAGTACCACGCTTCTGTTTCACTTCATCTCGCAAACTGATAATGTAGTCTGCCAAATTACTGGCATCCAGCCGAATCAAGATATCTTTCGTAAGTTCCGCCCCATGAAAAGACTGAAACCGAAACATTTTAATGACATGTGAGCTGCTCGCTTTTAAAATTACCTTCTATCTTATTTTCTTACATGAATCGGAATTTTAGCGGCCGTGGACAGGGCGCGATTCATAACATCACCAATAAACTGCGACTTTTTCAGCGAGTCCAGCGACCAAGCCCGCGTGTCATAGCACGAACTGTACGATTTCAACACGGCATCGCTTCTTTTGCGGCTTGGCAGTTTAATATCTTCGTTCGGAAAGCCAATGTTGAGAAAATGGCGTTGTGTAGCGTGTGCCATTTTCAATATGATAATGTAATTTTTAAAGCTTTTCCAGTTTACAGCCTATCGCGAAAGAGTATTTGTTCTCCCAGGGACTTGATTTCCTTCAAATCTAGACATTCTCTCCTAGGTTACTGCGTTGGAGTAAATGCTAAAAGCAGTAAGCAAAAACCATAGACTACTGCGAATTTCCTCTAAATAAGCACATATTTTATTATCATTGCTTTACCGAAACAAGCGTAAGTGCGAATAAAGTGACACTAACGAGAAGACGGTATCATTATGTCCTTCTGGACAAGAGCCATTTCCTGTGCGGTTGTAGTGTATGCTATACATACAAATCGTTCTACACAAGATTTAAAACGCTATGCAGTCTTTTTCAACCACCAACACAATGGCGGTAGCAGAAAAAGACAATTTTCTCGACCATAAAACAGACAGAGACACGTGCTGCACGGAGGTTTAGTGCTTGCTTTCCATGAACAAGTGCTTAATCTGTGTTTGCAAAATACGCTCACCACCGGATGGCGCATTATTGTTGCCATCCTGCCATCGCCTAGAAATCACGGAGCTAACATCAAGGATGCAACACAGACAGTTACGGGGGCAGAGCAATGCTACGCTCATCTTTCTCCCGGAAAAATCGGGCATCCCTCGGTCGGTTGGAGTGTATTTTTCACGTGCACTGCCACACTTCTCTTTGCTTTATTTCAATCAACCACCGTCGTCGTCCTCTTCGTCACAACATGTGTATACGCTCCGACACACCGTTGACTTACCTTCTGCCGTCTGTAATCCAATAAGCTCGGAATAGTCACCCTCGCCGGTGTTGTTGAAGGCTTTAACACGTGCGTTGTACATGGAGTTGAAGTGCAGGCCGTCGACGGTGCAGATCGTTTCCTTGCCGCAATACACTTCCTAAACATTCACGAGCGAATCAGAAAGAATGAGGAGAAAAAGGGGGGTTTATATTAGATGAATTTGTATGCATCGTTCCGTGATGTATATTGGTTCTGTTATTCATTTTAAGAAGGAAGTTCGCATTTATTATTTAAGCGAAGCTAACGAGCAATGCTCTGAACCGTACTCTAGCGCAGTTATAAAAACGAATGTCAAACGGGTGTCTTCACATAAATAAATCTCTCTTAAACCGGTACAAAAATAGGCGCCCAAACACTCACAACAATAGCGGAAGTCTGTCTGATTTTTTTTTCCTTGACATGAATATTTATACTTCTGTCGAACTTTCTGTCTGGTTTACAATATCAAGGGTATCGGAAGACCGTTCCTTTGCGCCAGCGGGTTCGTTTGAGCAGCAGGATACGCGTTTTGAATTTTTAATTCTCTTTCGTGGAACCCTAAACAAACCTTTCCTGTCTGCCTCATCGCACGAAGAATACTTTTCACCATTACCAAACATTGGGGAATACTGAAAAAATTGGCAGAAAATCTTCTTGTGACAAGCAACTGTTATACAAAAGAATCAGGAACTGAAGCGAAACACACATGCGGAAAACATGGTTTCCCTGGTGAAATAGGTGACACAGGTGAGTCATGTAAATTTTATTCCACTTTTATCGAAGTACATTGCACTTCCACTTCCCAGCAGCAGTTGTAGTATTAAGAAAGATGAACAAGAGCACCAGGTAACAAGAGCGTCTGCAGAAGCTGAAGTTTTAATGATTTAGTGCATGATTGGACAATAAATGCAAACAGCGCATTTTTAGGCTTTGGATACAGGGAAACCGAAGGGCGTTGCGGGACGAGATAGATAAAG
>JXXA01012634.1:0-10714 GCA_000956255.1 Anopheles punctulatus | reverse complement strand
ACATCTTTATGAGCGAGATGTGTCCATAAATTTGAAGAAGATACGTTATTCTGTGTAAAAATTAATCATGATTTCTTCCAGTAGTTTTTCCTGGCTCGCCTTAAGCCCTCACTCGAACGTTTTGTCGAGCTCGACAGGAAGTAATTGCTCAAACGAGCGAAATTCGTATTTGCCTCAGATCGGTACGATTGCGAGGCTGAATTAATGCCAAAAATTGAACGTGAAAATTGATTAAGTACAAATATGTCCTTCGTACTGCGTATGCACGTGCAAATTGACCATTTTCAACCGTTTTTTTCTTGGTTCTGTTATTGTTTTGTGCGAGTAGCGAGATAGTAAACTGATAAATTATTTTCTTTTATTATACATACCAGGCGGATTTGAGCCTTATTTTTCAACAATGATCCGAGTTGACTCGAGGGATTGCCTATTGAGCTGGCGTATTGCGTAGCTGGGGCATTGCGGCGTAAGAAGTGAAATGCGCTCAGCTTCTGCATCATGTGTGAAGCAAATTATGAAGCTGGTCCAGGTCCACATACTACAATGTACTGAGAGTGATACTCGGGTAGAGATTTTTTTTACGATACTACGGCAGAATCGTATTATCGTGCGGTAACAATGATGTCTCCAGACAAATGTATTTCAAGTTAATTTATAACACGTTAAAACATTAACAAACAATCAAAAATGATTGATCCATTATCATAGGCGAGTAGCATTTCCGGATATGCCGTATATTTTGAATGGGTAGTTAATTTTTTCATGTTTATATTTATATTTTGGTATTACTTGATACTACATTTTGAAACTTGTTTCTTTAATCAGTAGAACAAAGAGTTACATTAAAAAATATTAAATAACTTCATTTATAATTTTTAGAAGAATGTGCAGTTCACATGAGAAATATTACACTTATATATACTTTGCTTCGTGCGTATTAATATTATATCAAAATACAAAAAAATAAAAAATATAAATAAAAAATACTGTTGTAAGAAAATATCGTACTTTAATTTGTTTAGTAAATGCAAAAACGATTTAAAAATAAGTTTAATATATAATCTGGCAAACTATCGTATCTATAATAACTATCTACCATCATTTTAATGAAAAATATAACTCTATCTATTTATTACCTGATCTATTCAAATCTATCTTATCCTAACCAATCAAAAACCCTATCCTTTGCTCACAGTAACTTCTTTACAATCTTTTTACAAATTCTATGGTTATTTTTTCAAATTCTATGGTTAAAACTCTAATAAGTATTTATTATTACTTATTTGTACTTTGCATGATATTTCGCGCCCTGCCCAACTGCAGTGTGGTAAAAACTCGCGATTAAAAATTAACTCTATTGCCTCATGTAGCCTATTAACGGGATCTTCGCTGTATATTTGTGAGCATAAATATTCTTTAAGATCTCTAAACAAAAGTCTTTTTCTCCTAGACGTTGCTCCATTGATTTTAATTCCATTTCCGATCTTTGCAGAAAAACAACAGCAAAGCAACAACAGCAGTCGCTATTTGCAGAAAAACAACAGCACAACCAAGAGGAAGAACACGGACGAAATCACACAAAAGCCGCACGTTTACAAGCAGTACGAAAGTTGTTAATAAAATTGGTGAGTAAAGGAAGGAATGTGGAGTGGGAATGAGGGAAGGGTAGGAGCGGTAGAGCAAAATAGAGACACTCTTTTTAACTTTCACGTTCAATTTTTGGCATGAGTTTGGCTTCGCAATCTTGCCGAGCTGAAGAAAACACGAAGTTTCGCTCGAACAATTGCTTCAAGCTCTACCTAACGCTGGAGCGAGGGCCTAAGTCGAGCAAAATTCATACGGCCTTGGCTCGTTGGGACATATTCTTTATATTGTATTAGGTGTTTCAACAAAAAAAAACAAATACACGCTCATAAAAAACATCGTCAATACCGCACCCATTACCTGGTGCGTCCTGCTAGAATTTAAATACATTATTGGCACAGCACAAGAGCCCACGCACAGAAAATATCTTTAGGATTATAGCATTACTACGTAGTAGTATAATAAAAATTAACGTACCTTTGCTGTTATTTCCGTTGCTTGAGCCAGCCATGCTATTTCGAGATGCCAGAGGTTCAGTCGTTCCGTCATCCTGTGAAGTGATGACGGTTTCCCCAATTTCAAGCCAATCGACATCGGATAGGGATTCATGTTTCATTTTTTTCTCCGAAGGAAGCTAAAATTTTTTTTACATCGTCAATACCGGCGTGGCAAAGTCGTTAATATAAAAGGACTATTCTCTTAAAGATTCTTACCGATTCAGATCCTGAATCGCTTTCATTAGACCACTCGTCCATGTTTATAGAATCCATTGCTGGAAGCACTTCCAATAACCGGCAGCGAATTATTCGTTAGTAACTAAACGAGAAGTATTACTAAGCACTAATATTTGGTCAACAGAACGATTCAAACGATATATCTATCCGTTCCTAACGCGTTACCGTATTCGTGTTTTTTACGAATATTAGCTTTGCCGCGCGATGCAGAAAGTTTACCAGTACGAATACAATAGCTTGACCGAACACAATAGCTGTCAATTTCGTAAGCGTTTATAAAATCGAGTTTGATGTTTGTATATAATATCACCACCCGTTTGCTCTTTACATGAGCGGAATTTATTTAAATTATATAGCAAATATTATTTTTAACCCTCCATTTTGTACATTTTGTACTTTTCTTAATTAGATTATAAGATATATCTTTATGACTATAGCGGCTTGCTCTGGTCACCCGTCAGACCAGTGAAAAAAATATTTTCAAATTTCTCTAGAACTAATAAGAAGAAAACAGTTGTCAAGGATGAAAAACAATAACCTTCAGCATTACAAGTCCAAACATTCTGTTTATTCTTGAAAGCTGTACGTTTTTTCATTTTCTTTTTTCTAAGCAGCGTAATCATAAACAAAGAATCTGATTTACTAGTAAGTTATATAAAAAGAGTATCACTTAATAATTATAAGTGATAAATAAATTAGCCAGCAGTGGAGACCGGCTGCTGCTGTGCATTAGTCGAACAATACTATAAAGAGTATCAGTGTTGGTTACAGTGTTGGTTACGCCATCAGAACTGAACAAACTTTTGCTCACCGAACTATTGCTAAAAAAATCAGCATACAAACCATTTGTGTTTTCACAAGAATCACTTAAATATTTTCATGTTGATGTACTGTTAAAATAAACTAATTTTTTTCATAAAATTCTTAATTACCCTTATTTATTTTTTTATCTGTTGCTCAAATTTGTGAATGATGGTGTATGATTACACATTAATATGTTTTCTTATCTTGTGTTAAATCATGGCACCGAAAAAGGAGTAGGGCACATGTAAGAAAATTGATATCAAACAATACATTAGATCACCATTTGAAACAAGATCGCTTAACGTTTGCCAAAATAGACTCCGACAGTATGTCAGTAAATTCCAAATGTTCCATTAGGAGTATCCTATTCAGTTTACCGTTAGTAATAACAGCGTTACTTGATGAATTTCATTACATATTTCTCAGCTATTGCTTTATTGTGCGTTCCTATCTATTTGGTGTTTCTACTCTGAAATGTTAAACTATTAAATATGTAGCTACACAGAATTCCCTACGCATCAAATAATGCAATTCTTCTCTATATGTTAGATATTTGTCAATCCCGTTCGATTTCTGTCACTTTGGTTTTGCACGGTGTTTGTTTTAAGATGGCTTGGTAACGAATATTGAAAAGTTTTGCGAACAATGGAGCACCACAGGTTGAAATGTTGTTTTGGAAGCAGGTCGACAATTGGTGGAAAATGCTAAAAAATTAAAATATGTTGTCCACATTGTACAAAACATAACGATTAATTCGTGCTGTTTGGAGAAACCCCTCAATGATTTACCTGCAGTCTAGATTTGTCATAGTGTTGATTGTTTTACTTCGCAGCTCGTTCCAATCTAGCATGGAACAGTTCTGTAGCAGCTCCTTCAAGTTTCCGGCGCAGTACGAATAGTTAGACTTTTCCACCGCGATGACGTTGCTTCCATCTCGTTCGCATATGAAAGCAAACTCTTCCTCTAACATGACCAACGACTTGACCATGGCAACATCACGTTCATGGAAGCACGTTTCCAATTGGCGTGTGAAGGGCAGGTAACACTTCTTTATTTCCTCAAATTGCTTACAGTTGCTGTAAACGAAGCAGCAACGAAGAACATTCATGGATAATTAGAGTCATGTTAATATTGGTTGCTGGTTGCTGCAACTTACTAGCTGATGAAATGCTTGCGATTTTCTTCTGTCAATGCATCCAGCGTGTTGGTAAAATTTTGCGGATCATGATGTAGATTGACACAGTTTTGTAGATACCGATTGGCTACGACCATCCGACCGGCTTCACTGGAGTCGTTTGTTTTCTCAAGACAGAGTGTTTCGAAAACGGTGTCGAACTGAAACATAATTTCTACATACTGCTGGAATGTTGTGTCAGCGTCCGCACTGGAATCTGCAAAGCAAAATAACCAAATTTGAACAGAACACCAGTGTGCTGTAACAGAAGTTTGCCGATCTCACATGCGCTTAAGCAGATAATCAAAACGATTGCTTGAAGCATTTTTCAAACTGTCTCTGGGAGCTATTTCGATCAGGCGCGTATGATGCACTAACTGGTACTGAGCAATTGCATGTCGATTACACGCGAAATATGTCTCATATGTGCACTGCATTGAACGATCAACTAGCTCAATTGATCAATTTAATGGCTGAACGAACCTTATAGCGACGAGCTCAGATAGCATTCATTCAGTGCATAGATTGGATGGTTCGATCGTCCGTGATTATAATTTCATAAATCGCCGCAAGAAGCAAGTTTGTTGCCAAAACCTGGCTTATAATAATTGGTATACAGACCATTTTTTTATTGTACTGATCGTGCTGTTTAAATGGCAAAAATGGTCACCTTAATTTATAGTAATCTATTCCTTACCTTATCTGTGACCATATTTTTTCTTTGACAAAATAGTTATAATTTTTCGATTTCTTACCATGCTGTGCATATTGAACCAGAAAGGAAATACATGAGTGAAGCAAACTTATTTAAACATAGACATTTTAATAAAATTTCTATTTTCCATTTAAATTTATTATTAATTTGTTTACAAATGCATACACATTCGCATAGTCAGTAATCCATCTAGATGCACGCTCGATTCTTCACCCAGAATAACTCGAGGATCGCCAAGTATTAAATCGTAATATTAATTAAACGTAGGATACACCAAAACCAAATCGCGCAGGCGTGCATACGACCTCATGATTCACCTAAAAAAGCGAATTGCTTTGACCTAAAAAAAAAGAGATTGTGAAAAGCATATTTGGCAAAAAAATAACCTGGGGTAGTTCCGGTGGTGTCTTTCGGGGCAATCCAATGTTAGGCGGCATTTTGGTGACAATCAATTTTTTTTCCAAACCTCCCATTTGGTACGGGGTTTGTTTGCCTATTTTAACATAGTTTATATTATTTATTGCAGAGCACGCCGTTGCGTTCTTGTTTGAACTCTTTTTTGAATTGATACAACTTTCTATCTTTCGTTTGTTTGTATGTGTGCCCCAGCGTTTTCGAGGACGAGAGAAAAAGCAAGCAAGTCACCCATACCGGCCATTGCGGGGGAGCGATACGAAATTGGACCAAATCGAAGGCGTCCGGTTCTAACTAGCATACCGCTAAAAATACATCTCATATCTGGTGCGCACCATCGTACCGAATACTTCAACCGTCGGCATGATCATATCGGTGACTGGGACTGGCTCGGCTGGATGGTCGAAAGGACTGGGGCGTGCGTGGTTGCACTGTACGCCAAACAAGCTACAAATTAGGTAGCGAGCGAGTTTGAGCGAACAGTTTTCCACCTTCGTTGCGACAATTTTCCACCCCAGGTGGTGAATAGTCCGATTAATTTCGCATACCATACTATCCAGTATACCTGAGTGGGATGGGAGATTCGTGATCGAATGATCGTTTACATTTGAGATGAAGGGAATGAAGAATGTTAAAAAATAATATGGTGATGAAAAAACTTACGAATGAAATTACTCTAGAGAGAATTTGAACGATTCGAGAAATTGAAATTTTAGTTGCTCGTCGAGGTGTCAGATTGTAAAAAATTCAAACATATTTAATGACGAATAAAAAACCGTTCAAAAAATAAGCTGTATAATCATCGTCAACCTCATTGTAACGATCTGTTTCAATTATCTTCTAGCAGCAACGAGCGGCTTGTTTCTTATGATTGATACTGACTGAAACAACGCCGTGCATTCAAATGAGACTAATTGCTTGACGGCACAGCAGAAACAGACACCCAGCCAAAAGCTGTGCTGGCGATAGCGATAAACCACTAACCACTAACAGGCGGAGCGCTGAAAACAGATACGACATCGATGAAATGTCTAAATTAACTACCACCCATCTCTCCCGAAGCCACCCTGTACGGTATCGAAATTCATTCAGAAGTGCAGCCGCCGAGAAGCATAAACTCTGCTCTTAATCTCTGACTCGCTGTGAGCAATTTTAATTGACAGTTTTAATTGTCACTAAGGCACGCGACAAAAGTCAACCTTAAACCGGTGAACGGACAACAAAGACGAAACCGCAGGATCGGTGCGGTGCGGCGAGAAAGGTTCCTGTTTCGCTGTGAAGATCATTGTCTTAGGTCGTACCAGAAGGGACGATCGCTCGTTGATGCGTTGATGGTGATGGTGATAAAATGAGACGCCGGCTTCGACCACCGGTCCTCTGTCCGAGCGAGTGGACGTCCCTAGACGCTATCCGTTTGATTTATCGCCAACATCAACGCGCACTGTCAAGCCGCTGGTCGGTGTGGCTCGCTTGCGGCACGGTGAGATACGCGCACCGTAAGATAAGTACGCTAATTAACATGTGTTTATTTATTATCCTTCCTCACGGCGACCATCCTGCCCGAGCGCCACCATCGTTTCGCCGGTGGATGAAGATTAACTGCAGTTTGACAGAAAGTGAGCGTTGCTGGCAGTGCAGCGGACAGAGGGTATAATTTAACGTGCCGCGTGAAAACCGGCCTTCCCACCTCATGCTCATCTCATTGGCTTAATCGTACGATCACAGATAGTAGCACTACCAGTCTCGTCTGCCCATTGAGATGACACATTTGGCGCTATGCACTTCACAGAGCTCGCTGATTCACGTAATCGTCTCTGGTTACCCATGGCAACGTGAGAAAGTGGTTATGGGTGGTTTACGTTTTGCGTGCATGCAATTCGGCGCTACTATGTTGTTCAGAGGGCGTCTCCAATTAAGGATATTTGGGACCTCATACGGTTTCCCTGCTTTTCAAGGAATCTAAGAAAAACGTATATGTTTTAAATCAACTATGACATACTTTATCTAAACGATGATTTTACTATGTAATAAAAAACAATATTATAAAAAGAAGGTTGTCCCACTCTATCTTTCTCTCTTTCTCCTGCTCGTGCAAGGCTACAGCTCTCCATTCGAGGTAGTATCCGATCGATTTCAAGTCATGCTCTACTTACTCTGACTATCCTTCGCTATAAACCAATAACTATAAAGTAAAAATTTGTAATATCTTAGCAAAATGGCTATAAATATACATATGCATATTTTTATAACAACAGAAACTAATTTAAAAAATTCAGTGCCATCGGTTTATATCACGGTATCAAAATCTATACGTTGCAGCATACATTCATAGTCACATGAGTCCGAACGTACCATAGGATGTGCAAGGCACGGTGACGATGTCTTGTTGTAAATAACATTAATTGACATTTTTGAATCTTTAATCTGTAAATTAAAATGTAAGGTTTTTAACCATTACCAGACGAATGGTTTACATTATAATTTATTAAAATTTGTCAAGTATGTCAAGAAAAATTTGTGAAGTACTAAAACATGTTCGAAAATCAGCTTTGGACTGAACAACTTCGGACTTGTACATCGGTTTAGGTATCTCTTCCGATTGAGATTCAAATATTGTTGTTTTCAAGAAAAATTTGTCCAAAGATCAACGTAATTCGTCATGATTAAGTTGGAAATTGAATGTGAATGATTAAAAAAAAATGCTTCGATCACAGAACATGGTATTACGCATTATCATTCTTGCCAGCCCACAAGACTTTACCAGCTCTGCCAGAATGGTAGAAAATATTTTATACCGGCTTCGATGCGGAAAGCAGACCTCCTGATCCAGCGAGACGGCCGGATGTAGTCATTCGGCTATTTCCGCCCGTCCGCCGCATCGACATGATTCGCAGCGCAGCCAACCAACGAGTCAAACTGGCCAGAAAACACAAAAAAAAAACACCTTATGCCTGGAGTTGGTCTCATACTTCGCCTGCATGTCGGCGTTGGAATGCCGAATGGTGCGATCATAATATGTGCGATCTTCGTGCGTGTTTCTAATTTTAGTACGCAACGGAACCAGCACCAGCGCGGGTGCTGTTGACGTACGGTGGACTGAGGGATGTATATTGCTATCGCACCTAGGTTGAGGGCGAAAAGTCGGGGAGATTTCTGTGGATGTTTTTTTTTTTTAATTCTTCTAGCGTTCGTTTGGAAGCACGAACGCACACTCCAAAGATGGTCCTGCTGCATCGTACGCATACCAACGCCGATTAGCAACGGGCTGACGTAAGATTCGGGCGTGCGTAAGGTTTGTTTTCGTTTGTGTTCATTTTTTTTTCTCGTGTTGGGTTGCTTCTTTCAGTTGTGTGAGGTTTTCTTGTACATAATTTCAGCAACTATTACAATTTCTTTTTTGCTCGCGCCGCTAGACCTACAAGAAGGTGACAGTAGGAAACCGCTTCCATGCCTCCCTCGGGAAAGAGTTTGAGAAACTCGCTGCTGTCGTACGGCCGAGGGAAAACCGTTGGTGGCCTAAATTTTCCACGGAAAGAAGGTTGGCTGTTCGGTTGCATGAAGGCGATCGATTCGAAGGGAGGAGCACGGAGTCGAGGGAAACTGATAAATTGTACCACTTCTCTAGTCGTGGAAGCAGTTTGCCATTTTTCACGTTGCGATCAACAACGATCGGCGGTTAGAAAAGTGGTGGTCCCGAAAAATGGGTGTAGAATCCATCCCGGGCATTTGGAAAAAAGTCGGGAGGAGATTTTACCAACGGTTAACTGCAAACAGAGTAATGCGATTAATTCTTCTCCACTGGCTGTAGTAAAAACTTTGGAAATGGAATGTTTAATCGAATGATTTGGGGCAGCCAGTTTTCATAGTAGCTACGTACATCTTGTGGTATCAAATAATAATTAATTGCGTCTGAATTTACGAGAATGCCAACATACTAAAAAAAAGGCAGTTCTCTTTATTTAAACGCTCTCAGATGGAAATTCACCAAAGTTTAACAATGTTTACTATACAATACACCTTTGTTAGGAGTTTAAGACGTTTTATAAATTTGCTAGTTTGATCGTTTCGAGTAAGTGCTTGAACTAATTATTAAAGAATCGATTTTATTTCTATTGCACAAATTATAAGATATATTATCACCAGCCAGGGGATTTAATTTATTTGAATAACACTTGATAATTAATATTAAAAGTCAAACATTTGCATCTATTTCTTATTACAACGGTTGCTTGTGGTTGTTTATCAAAAGTGGTGGAACGAAAGAAGTCTCACTTGTGATACTTTCTAGTGCCTCCTCACGTCTAACCCCGCAAAAGAGGTACTACAATTTTGGTCACCTGATTGAAACCGGCCCCAGCAGCTCACGAATCGGCACAATGTCGCGCCAAATAAGTCTCGGTAGATTGTTGTCCGTCCCGGCCGTCCGTTCGGCCGGAGGATGAGCTTAGGAAACCACCTTTCGCCGCGTTCTTTTTCTCATTCTTCACCTGCCACATCCTTACGCCAACAGTGAACGTAGCGCAAACGCTCGGTCCCGCCGCATCCGACCGGTGACAGAATTGATTACGAAACGTGAATGTCGAAGTAAAATACAAAAATACACGCTGTATGTTGGCTGCTGCTGCCCTCGGTGGAAAGCGCCGGTGGAATTTTGGTGGAGCAAAATTTAAAAGAAAAAAGCGCGTGGAAAACATTCTCATTGTAAGATAGAAAAGAGATCAATGTGTGTGTGTGTTTGTGTTAGCAATAGCGAAAGGGAGAGAGATAGTGTGGCGATGAGTGAAAAAGCACCCGGCTTTGGGTCGGTCGAGTAGGACGAGCGAAAGAAAATATGCTACGGCGTCCCAACCACGGCGTCTGACCATTTCTGGTGAGAGCCCCCGGCGTGGACGGAAGGAATGGGTTGTTTGTTTTATGTTTCTTTTTTGCATGTTTCCTTCGCAACGCTCGGATCATCCGCACCAATATTTGCATGCTTTACGGGGCGAAAGTACATTTTTATTCTGTGCTAAAATTTGATTTATTATTCACACGAGGACATGTGCACTTTGACTGGACAGCATCGGAAGAGGAAAAGGAATAAAAATGTGTAACACGCACACAAGCAGCGCACTCAAACGCGATCCAAACGACCAACTCGATCGCAGATCCACCCCCGCAGATCGTGAACAAATGCTCAACCAAACACACACGCACACATGAGCCAGTCTCGAAAACCTTCCCGCAAGACCCGGAGAAATAGGAGGGGGGGGGGAGGGGGAAAGCATCACATTGATGGAGCATTACACC
>JXXA01012629.1:0-12306 GCA_000956255.1 Anopheles punctulatus | reverse complement strand
CTTACGGGTGCAGGAAGACATAATCGTCCAGAGGGTTACACTGTGCGTCGTGTGCGACAATTATGCGCCGGTTGTGTGTTGCGGCAAACAACGCACGCATTGTGCAAACGTAAGCTAATTCCCTTCGGCTTAATTACTACCGCGTTCGTCAAACTGCAGCTGCTGCATCTGATGTCACGCAGGTTCCATTACTTTACTGGGCAGTTGTCGCTGTAATTGCTTACAAAAAAAGTAGCATCTTACACAAGCGAAGTCAAGGTGCCGATCAACAGTTTGAAGTAAAGGCACGAAAGACACTTTAAACTGGAGCAGTTCCGATTGTGCGCAGTAAGGCAGAGGTAATGGGCGGGTGAAGTAATCGGTACTGTATCTGCCCGTTCTACCCAACACCAACTATCCGATGGGAAGCCAAATTTGGTTCTACACCAGGGTTCTCAGATCTCCCACGAAAACGTTATCCATTCGAGTCGAGAGCATGGAGAATGGGAAGAAATTGTCATCCAGTGTCAAAAACTGACCAGATCAAAGTCGAACCGAAACCCGTTACACCATGAAAATCGTTTCGTGATGCTGGATCAGCCAGGTAAGCACCAGGAGGCACAGTTATTGGACGCGTTTGCGGGTTTTCTGGATCTGGATCTACAACTCTTGAAGCCAGTAGATTCCCAAGTCTCTGGTCCCGTTTGCTTCCATTCGATCCCATTCCAAACGATCAATCATCGACAGTTTTCGCCGCTTTTGGAGCGTTGGATCGGCACATACTCGGACAACACCCTCCTCCAATTCTACTCACACCGCCATGTAAATGCGACAGCTGGAGGTTGTCTTCTGGTTGGGTGGAGAAGAATTATGGAAGCACAAGAATACGATGCCCGATGTCTGGTTTCGGATTGCGCAAAGAGAACTTGCGTCACAGTTTTGGTGGAGCAACGCTTAGATTCGCATACTTTATGATGATTCACCACCATTGCGGCTGTTGATCCATTTTGGGCGATTCTGCAGAATGCGGCCGCGCTGGCGAGTTGGCGTGCCGATCTTTATTCATAAATCGTTTGCTCAAACACACCTCATCAACAGCCTGCAAAAAAACAGTGCGTTGGGAGTGCTCTAGGGACAGTATAAAATTAGTGACCCAACGCGTTGGAATCGATGACACCATATGCATAATCGATATTTTGCACGCACGGCACACCCAATGCCTACGGAGATGCTAATGTCTGAAGAGTTTATAGTGGGATTTAAAATGGATTGATGTTGCCCGCATATTGCGGGCACATATAAAGGCGAAACTTTTATCACGTCTCTCAAGTCTGTCTCCTATACGCGATACAACGGACGTATAATATCCGGAAATGAAGCAAGATTTTAGTGATCTTTGTGCACTTCAAAAAAAAGCCTCCACCATGCTTATCTGAAATCGCGTAAGCTGTGTGGAAACAAGCACTTTGATAGGTTTATGGGCGCGTATATGCGGACACCTTTTTCGCGGCCGCCAGCCAGTGGTAGCCAACAAATCCCTCGAGGGTGTAGTGGAGACAAAATATCGCTCGAAAGGCGACATTTATTCGTATGCTGTCGAGAGCTGCCGAACTCCCACACGTCCATTCAACGTCGTTCTCTGCATAGGCGGAGAATGTACTGCCTTGTACACGGTCCGGCTCAACCCGGCCTGCATCTTATGTTTGGCTAGACTTTGGTTTCGATGCCGCCATTGACCTTGGGCGCTAACGAGGAAAACCTCACCAGATGGGCTTAACTCACAAATGTTTACAGATGCGGAGTAGGAAACGGAAAGTTAAAGTAATATTTATACTTTATGCGATTAGTTCGAAAGCGAATGGTTTTGAGATATGTTACACAAGAAGCCCTTCCCCGGAAAGGTACCGTGTTTCTTATATGTAACACATTTTGTAGCGCTGCCAATCTACGTCCAGTATCTCACCTAAGCAGCGAAGCATCCCAACGAAAAAGACGCAAAGGTTATGCCAACGTAATCTACACCAATTCGGCCTAATGAACATCACGCGTACATCACCGCACATTTTTAATGAGCCCAAAAAGCAAAAGTGATCTAATTTAGCCGAACAATTTCAGCTGCCTTCGCCGCGTAAGTCAAGGTTGAAAGAGCAATCCCACAAACATCCGGCGTGACCTCGCGAACTAGGAGTACACAGTGGACTCACAGCGCTCCCAATTAGTGACCGTATAGCAGCGAATTGTACAGAGCGAATTATAAATTCCAAAAGATATCTGTTGCCATTTAGTATCGTTTTTCTGCCAATCAACTAGACATTGCTGCTAGGGTTGGAAGCTTTGGTTTGATTTGAAATGCAGATGTACGCGAGCCGCACATGTTTCCTCACGAAAAGTTTAGGCAAGGTGTTTTTACGCTTGAATTGCAAAAGCTCAATGTCACTCGCGGATTTGTGCAGGAGCCGTGAGGTACCACGAGGAAGTAATAGCACCGAGAAGAAAACGAAGGACGAACGAGCGGAAATTGATTTCCCTTCGACCAAAGCGAGCCGGTCTTTGAGTGTGCGCGTAGCGTTATTTATTGCGGTAGCTAAAGCAAATTATCATTCCGCGATCCGAAAGCCACGCGGGCGATTGCCATTTATCAGCCAGGCAGGCGGATCTCGGTAGGTTGGATTATCCACACTGGCAGTGACACTAATGATGGGTCGGGTCTTCTTCTAAGAGCGCT
Organism: Anopheles punctulatus; assembly: GCA_000956255.1. Classification (NCBI taxonomy): domain Eukaryota; kingdom Metazoa; phylum Arthropoda; class Insecta; order Diptera; family Culicidae; genus Anopheles; species Anopheles punctulatus. Next base: position 9,602 of record JXXA01012629.1, on the reverse strand, counting down.
TTGTGGCTTTTTTTGTTGTCGCCCAAAAGGCGCACAGACCCAAGCGACATGACAAATAACCGACAAAGATTCATCTCTCAAGGTGGTTAGCTATTCTCTTGAGCTGGAAGACTGATTTGTGTCTTGATTTATTGCGAGTAACTGACGAAATAGAATGCACCTTTAAACGTCACAACACTTTGCTATTGTGCAAAGAAAGCTTCAACGCGAGATGGCTTGCATTACACTCGAGACTTACCCCAGTAGCTGCCACGCCGCAACGTCGAGTGATTCTTCCGGACGGTGCGTTTTTTGGACTTTTTTCGCTTCACCTTCTTCTTGTGGTTCACGTGTATGATGTTGATGTCGTTGAAATCGAACACATCACAGTAGTTCTCATCGTTTTCATCACCATCTTCCTCCTCCTCCTCTTCTTCCTCATCTTCTTCATCATCAACGTCAGCTTCCTTCTTGGTGCACGCTTCATCGCCCTGCTCACCCACGATCACAACCTCACCGTTCGGACCGAACACACGCTTGGCACCACCCTTCACACGCGGTCTACTTGCACGCTTTGGCGAACCCGAACCGCCCGACTCCTCGAAACACTCACAGTCACTGGTGCCTTTGTCACAACGCATACAGTACAGATTGTCGCCCAAACTGTTGATCAGGAATTCGTTCTCACTGAACTCCTCATCGTCATCCTCATCGTCATTCTCTTCTTCCTCATCCTCATCGTCGGGATCTTCCCTATCGCCAGCTTTTCCGGTGTACCGATGCCGCAACGCATTACTAGCCTTATCACCGTTCACCGAGGGGAAGATACTGGCGAGAGAGATCTCGTTCTGGATCGCCCCAGACGATCGTATCCGTTTCAACGCATCCGCGGGCGCCGTTCCGAGCTGGAAGTTCGAGTCACCGAACGGGGCCGAAATGGAACGCTTGTACACAACCGAAGAAGGAGACTCCTTGTATCGGGCGACACTAACCGATTGACTAACGCGTCGCGCACTAGCTACACTCGGATCATCGCGCAGGAACTCCTCCTCAGTGTAGTGTGCCCCACCGCCAGCCATTAGTGATTCCAGAGGGCTTCCGTATGGGCGAACTTCGTGAAAAAGTTGCTTCCGACCACTAGCCGTCGTGGTCGAGTGGGCACTACCGGTGCCGGATTTACTCCCTTTGGCGGCTTTCCCCTGCCCGGTGGACCCACCGGTACCGGTGCCGGTACCGACTCCACCGCTTTTGCGCTTGTCCGGATGGGGAAACATAAACTCCAGACCGGCGTCCGTCTGCTGAAAGTAGCGCTGCTGCAGTGCGTTGTTCTTGAACCGAATCGTTTCGTTCTTCGTCACTATGAACGTGTCGTAGTAGTCGTTCTCCTCGTCCTGCTCCTCACCGGCACCCAATCCATTCGGTGCGCCACTCTCGGAAGCTCCCATGATGGCAGCCCTGCCCGCACCATAGTCCCGGTAGAACTCCTTTATCGCCGCCTCGTTCATCTTCTTCTTCTGGATGTAGTAATGGCGTAGCCGCTTGAGATGTTCCTCGTAGAACGCTTCCAGATCGTGAATCTCCTGGTTGTACCGGCGATCGTTGCAGAAGTTTTCGAAATCTCGCGCAAAATCCGGAGCCTCCGGTTCCATCATGCCAGCAGCGGCCGCGGCCGCAACCGTTGTCACCGCATCTCCACTAAAGTCGGCATCGCCCAGCTTACTCCAGTTCTCGTCGTACAGCTCGCGGAAGATGTCCTTCCCGGCGACTCTCTGCCTGCGCATCGACTTCTTTCGCTTGGAGCTGTTACGCTGGACCACCATCACCCGCTTGAAGTAGCCGTCGCGACTCACCGCCAACTTCGGTGGTTTGCGACGCTGGAGCAGCGTTGCCTTCTTCGATTTGCGCCGGAACAGATTCTTCGGTTTGGTGAGCGTTAGGCTGAAGCCGGAGTCGCGCGACGACATGGACTTGAACGATTCGTTCTTCACCTTGGGCGGTGGCACCAACCGTGGCCCAGCCGCTGACAGTATCGAGTCTTCCTCCTGCTGGCCAAGATTCAGCTGCTTCCAGATACGCCCCGTGTTGATCGAGTAGAACTCCTTGTTCTTCGTGAACGGGTTCTCCTTGATGCGCAGCGCGTACGGGATGCTGTTCTCCGGCGATGGCAACACCGTCTCGTCGTACAGCGGCTGGTCGTAGAAGATGTTGTTCTCCTCCTCGAAGTAGTTGGCCGGAAAGATAAACTTCGGTTCGGGTGCTCCAGTGGCCGCTAACTCCCCGGTGCCTCCCTTCGGCGTACGCTGTAGGTCAAAGTTTTCGTGGCTCTTGAACGTGTGGTTCGCGTCCTCCACGTCCAGTGTGTCGGTTTTACTTGCGCCCACCTTTTTCGCCTTCTTCCGGTATTTGTTCTTTTGGTTCTTCAGCTCCACCGTCCCATCCGTAACGGAGGCTCCACTACGACCACCGTGCCGCAGCTCCTTTTCGTCCACCTTGATGTCAACATCGATCAGATCGAGCGCGGAATCGTTGCTAAGCTGTCGGTTTAGGTTATCCTCCGGCTCCTTCAGCCCACCGTCGTCCGATTTCGTGCCCGATCGATCGACTCCATCGTCGTCCGCGCCCTTACCATCGATCGCAGGGATGCGTATCACGATGCCGTCCCGCGATCGGCTTCGGATCATTTTGAACGTTTGCGTGTTGATGCGCGGTATCCGTGATGGGCTGCGGTGTCGTTCGCCGTTGACGGCCGGGACAACGATGGGCATTGCTGTGGCAGCAGCAGGAACAGGTACATGCGCTTCCTTCGCCGTCTTGGGCTCCTCAGGACAATTGTCGAAACTCGTTTCCAGGTACCGCTCGTTAACGTGGGTCGTGGATTGCATCAAGGAGTTGGGCTCACAGTACGTGCGGATCGTAACCAGCGTGGGCAGCTCGCTGGTAGCCCCAGCAACTTTGCTCGCACCACCGGCACTAAAGCTGCTCCGGAACGATTTCTTCGACGAGGCGATCGTGCTGTTGTTGTGGTTAGCCGTACCGAGGTGATGGTGGTTCGTAAGCGTGTTGCTCTCGATCGTGAACGTGCTGATGCTGTAGAACGACTTATCGTCGGCGGTATCGTCGACCACCTTCCCACCGCCCCGCACGCTACCGCCCTCGTTCGCTTCATCCTCCTCCGGGATCGCGTCCGTACTGACGTTGATGTTTACGTGCGACACATTCTTCGCCCGCCCGGCACTACCCCCCACTGTCGCCACATCCTGCACGACGGGCAGCTTCGTTTTGCCGCTGAGATCATTGCTTATTTGTACTTCCTGCTCCTGTCGCGATTTTGGCTGGGAAGCCAACGGTGGTGTCTGTTTCGATGGTCTAGGCGGTTTCTTGATCTTGATCTTCTCCACTTTTCGCGACACCTCGTACGTCTTCTCGATCAGGTCACGGTTCTCATTGATGTACCGATCGTTGATCTCCTGCAGCGCGCGAATCTTCTCATCCAGTGACGCATCGTTCGACTCTAGCTTCTCCTCAAACGTAAGCTCCGGTGGCGATACCGATGGTGCTTTCCGTATCGACGAAGACGCTCCCGGTTCCGGTGCGTCTTTCGCCGCGTCAAGCTCACCGTTCGCCTTCAGCTTCTCCGCACCTTTGACGACCTTCGCCTGATCTTCGAACTCGTTGATGTTGACGAGATTTTTGGTGGATCCTCGCAGGACTGCGGCGGCATTGCGTTTGCGGCCCCGCTCGAGATAGCTCTTGCGGATGCTGATGCGCTTGAACGAATCGCTCCGCTTGAAGCTCTGATCGATGCTGGACTTATCCTTCTGCTTTTTCTTCGTCTTCAGCAGGTTGCGGATCGATTCGAATGTGATCGGCTTCATGGTTCATTCCTGGTTGCGAAACGACGGAGCGAACGAATAGCACCAAACACCAAACACTCGACTGGAGCTGGACGTTACACGGGCTTCATTTTCGGGACGTGCGCTAATGCCTGCGCGGGCTGGCTAGGAAGAAGAGACGAGGCAGGACATTCGAAAGATGTCGAAACTATAACACCAACCACAAACAAAACAAACACTGCAAAACACTGCAGTCAACTTCGGTAGATGTCGCTCTGGTGCAACGACACGACGACCACAGGTTTGTAGAGACCAAACGGGTGACAAAACTTCAAACGCAAATAAAAAAAACACCTCGATTACGTTTCCAGTGGCGCACACGTCCACACTCGACACAGCGCGATGCAAAGCCTCAATCACATACGCCGCACGGGGCATACGCGAATAGAGCCGAACGATCCTTCCTCGTTATGACCTTGACGTGGACTAAAGCCGTAAACCGAAAACCGCACTCACCAGCGCGCGGGAAAGTAAGACCGCGCGCAACACTACTCCTCTCCGCTTTGATTCGCGCGCGCGCACTCGCGCTCGCGCTTTCCTTTTGCCTCACGGGCGGGCGGCCAACAACTGCACGCCAACAACATGACGACACGAGAGGGGAAAACTTTACACGACCAGCCAGTGCTTGTTTGGCGCAGCAAACAACAAAACAAAAACAGTACACAAAAAAATTGCTCCCCTTTGAGCTCGTCTGCCCAAGTCCATCACCTTTCATCGCCAGCTCTCCCGGCGCCGTACGCGTCTTTAATGAGCGTTTTGCATGTACCACGGCGCACATGTGGCGCGCGCTTTTCGTCGGGCTAATGAATGAAAAACCTTGCTCGAGTCATAACATCGGTTGCGAGAAACTACGTTTGCAGCGAACTACGTTTGTAGTACTTGCCGCTGGAGTCAACCACTGATCCTGCAGGGAGGGGGAGCAGTGTAATACAAGCCTTTGGGCCGGGGGCTTGTGTGGCTACTCCGAGCAAAATGTTGTCCAATCTCCTGTAAGTTGTTGAACCCGTCGACGTCAACGGCTGTTCTCCACCCGCGGCTAGCGGAGGCAAGCGGTCATTCGCACCCGCCCGTCGGCTAACTGTGCCGTTGGCTACAGGCGGGAGCACACACCGCACCACAGCCAAGAATTAAAGCTTTACTTTTTGGAGACAGCCACGAACCTCGACATTCTAAGCCGTAAGCTCCGGGAACGGTAGATTTCCGCCGTTCGCCCAACTGACCGCTGATGACCAGAAACGTTCGCGCGGTTGTTGACTCATAAACCCGTTCTACAAGACTGAGCGCGAACCGTACGGTACAACACGGCGCTGCTGTATAACTCAAAATCCGCAATCGGGGTCCTACGGTGCGTCTAAATATGGGCGCCTTCGTGCTTCGGCTACCAGAATCGTGCGCTAAGAGATGCTTATCGTACAGTGCGGTTTCATCGCAATACGGCCGGAGCCGGGTTGCTGTTCAATGTGGTCAAGGTTCTTGGAATGATGCTGTGTGCTAGGTACACGCCGTACGGCAAATATGTAGGTGGTAAAGTATCCAGCAAAGGCAGTTAAAGAATTGATGGACACCGATTTCAAAAAACCTTATCATGTAGACTCTCTCAGATCTGGAAAGCAGATCTGGAAAAAAACTTGATAAGAAACGAGATCTGACGAGATTTAAATATTAGCTACCCTTTTCCAGGTCGTGGAATCACGCATAGCAAAGATATTACAGACGTCGATGAGTTTGTTCGGAGATTATCTCCCGGGGCGATCGTTACATACAGTTTCGCTCGAGTCGCTTGGCGAGTCATTACCCAGCATCAGCATGCACGGCTGCGCACAGTTTTCCCCTAAACGGTGCTATCATTGCATCCGATTCTAATTTCCCATGGTACACCATTCGTCGCTGCGCAGCGCCCATCTTGACCGCGCCGCATCTTCACACCGGTGGTTCACTTGCCGTTAATGAGTCTCTTCGAGCGTGCTGTCTGCGTGCCGTCCATTAGCGACACGGAGTGGGGCTCCCCCATCAAACGAATGCGCTGCAGCTCTGCTCCAACTTGCCGGTGGTGCGTACGAAATGTACCAAACGTCAAAACTATTCCACAACCGCGGGACCACTGGGAACCAAATGTAATTAGGTCAGTCATGAAGAGGTCTCTCGTGAGGTACCTCCAGCAATGTGCCGCGACCTCAGCGAGCCGTGGAGTAGCGAAAAAAAAGAAGAAAAGAAACCGAAAACAACAACCGGCTCCTACCGAAACTAGGCTTCACGGAAAACAATCACGAAACAATCTCGCCACAGCTTAGCACGCTTAGCAGCGAGCGTCGCCGGACCACATCAAAGGGCACTAAACACGACGTGGAGAAAAATGGTTTTTCTCGCAACGGTTGCCTGGGTGCCTGGCCCATAAGGAACGTGAGCCGCTGAAGGTGGATGCTGCGCAATCGAACGATCCGCGATCGATGATGGATATTTTGTTTTTTGGCAGCTCCGATCGATCCCGGCGGACGTCGCGCCTTTGCGAAAACGGAATACCGAAACCACTTCAGGTAATAGGCGCTCGTTCGCATCCCTCGAGAACTCATGATCCTCACTTCATGGGCGCAAGCACCTCAGGAATCTCGACACCAAAACGTTTCCTAGCCCGTTAAAATACCGTTAACGTAAAGCAGGGGTTCCCTTCAACCCGCCGAAGTGACATGGGGAGGGGCGAGAAAAAAAATCGACGTCGTAAAACAATCGAATAAAAAGCTTACGCGGATGTGAAATTGCCAAACTGTGCAGATGTGTAGATGGGGAGGGAAAAAAGTGTTGCCAGCTGGTGCCAGTGGAAGTGGCAAGAAGTCGCCACAAACGGCCGTAAGACGTGTTGGTCAAGCGACCTATAGACACTCAAGCCACGGGGACGGAGTCGAAGGGATTGTATAACAGGGCAACGCAACAGTTTGTAGGTCAAACTTCACTCGCCTTTCGAGTGCGGATCTAAAGTATTTCGTTCGGGTTGATACAGTACTTTAGAGAGCACATGACATGACTCTTTACAATGAAAATGATTTGGATTCTGGATCGAGCAAGTCGTATGTTTTTGTACTAAAAACAGGCTTTCCACACCAAAGGTCTCGAGTTCATAACTTTTACCGGCTGGGTGCTCATAAAAGTAAAGCTTTTTAACAGCGGATTTGACAAATAGATGAAGGAAGATGTTTCTACATAGGTTCTAGCGATAAAAAAGAGTTATTTTTATAGACTCATATCTTTGACGTTTAAAATCAGGTTTTTTAAAATAAAAGTTAACCGATAGGTATATGTTGGCTTAACAAGATGTCTGTGCTACTTTGACTGTATAAGCTACGTTGAGTCGTAAGAACATCGTTGGATATTAACATCGGCTATTTCTTCTCATGGTAGACCGCCTATTAGCACCTCCAAAATTTCACTCGATGTTAAATAGGGTGTGGAACGTGAGCCAAATTCGCCTTTTACATGAGACCGGACTTTACGGCCACCACCCGACACCTCGACGGAGTCATCGCGTGAAAGTGATCTGGCAATTATTAACACCACAGATCTCCTCACACCTGCACGGGATGGCACAACAACACTCCTCAACACTTTCCCAGCACTGCAGTGCAGAATGTAATCGAAACCAGCACACTAGGTGCCGTAAGACGCTTATCGCTCAATTAAGCGTCTGCCGTGGGTACAACATGCAATAATGACAGACCAACAGGCGATGCGCGAAAAACAAATACCACGGTCACCGTACCGGAAACACGTTGACGGGTGTGTGTCCTTCTTCTTCGAAGAAAGTCCACCGCACCGTAACAGGAGCGAAACGAGACGCAATGATCGGTACGAAACTCCGATCGATAGACGAGTTTCGCAATCTGAACTTGCACTTGCTGAATGCCGCGGCACACTTTTCCGCTTAATTTGAATACATGTAGCTCCCGGGAGGGGAGAAATGGGAAGCAACACTAGACGTAACGAACACATCAGAAGCCACGGTACACCCTAGAAACAGTGGAAGAAGAAAGTGGAGTACTGGAGCTGTATCGAGATGCAAAGATGCGGTTAGATAAACGCTGATTCGAACGAGCAGCGAAAGATGAGCGGCGGGAGAAACGAATTTCAATTAAAGTGAGATCATGGCCCAGAAGGGCTCTTCCGGGCGCCTTTTCCCATCTCGGTTCGGATAACCAGACCGAAATGAACGGCTCCATTATGCCCGCATCAGCAGAGGCGAAGACTTGTTTGGCTCGTCCTTGTCGAAGTCTCGGCTACCCCAAGCACGGGACATTGTTAATAAAGTAAATAAATCAGTACGCGCCGCATGAACCTGTGCATGCATTTATCACGACCGAATGTCGGGTTTCTTGCTCGCTACAGCTTCCGTGATACATTTCCTCCCGAGGTGTCGACAACATCCCTCCTCCCAGGCATGTCTAGGCCCCTCCTGGGCATGGAAATGAGTTCAATGCATTTTTTGATTAAAATGTTGTACGGTTTCACTGCCACCGCACGGCTTCACCATGAACGCCAGTGGCAAAACCCAAATCAGTTCAACGCAAACTGGAGCACATGTTCCCTCGATGCTGGTGGTGGCTGGTGTTTACATGCATCGGAGAGTATGTATCTCGCTGGTTGTACTTATCACTGCGGTGCGTTACACTGATTGATTGCACACAGCAAGAAATCATCGTTGTTGTGGTGTGTTGCATGCATGAAGACGATTTGTAGGTTATGTGCTTCATGTTATATGGGGAGGAGATGTTGTGCATTCAATTTCTCTCGTTTATCTGCCAGTTAATCGTTGTAAATCTCCTAACAAATTGATTTATCCTCTCCCAATATCACAGACTAATTTTAACATCAACGATCCGCAGGTCTATTGCTTATTTATTCTAATAAAATCAATATAAAGATAAACAATAACTAATGTAACATTATTAAAAATAAAATAGAGAAGGCTAACGCATTATGAGACTATTTGAGACTAAGCACACTTTTGGCCTTAAGCTTGTTTTAAACAATAAAAACAAAACATGAATATTGAGAATAATTCACAGAAAAGAAAAACATCTCGTTTGTATTGTATTTGCTGCGCCCGATACATCGTGCAGTTAGCCTTACGCAACAGAATAATGACCACGTAGATAACATCTTAAATACCGATCACGTACACTGTCCGGAATGCGATCTAGATGCCATCTCGAATGGGTGGCTGAAGAAATCTATCTTTCATCGGTTGTTACATACTGTTCCCATCCCATCGCGAATGTCGACAATGAGATCATTTTTTTTTTCCTTTTTGCTGAAGAACCATTTGCAAATGATTGATGGACGGTGATCTCTGCTGCCCTTTACGGGACGCGAAGTAAAGATCATCGCGATGCTGGCGAACGAGGAAGACTTGCATCGTGCTAAAACATCTCGCCTGACTGTCACTTCCAAGAGTGACAAACCGACCGAACCAGCTATTTGGATCATGGCTGGATGCCAAACATTAGCTTCTTTGCATCTCGAAAACCGTTTGAACGTTAAACAAATGCACTAAATAAGTAATACATTCCAGCGCCTACATGTGATCATGTCCGCGCCACAAACACTGACCATCGGTGCTCGGTGGTGGAAAACCCGTGCTTGTTTGCGTTCCGATTCCCGGCGCGAAATGATTAATGTATCTTTGGGAAGCGAGAACCGGTTGGAGTGGTTCGGCCGTTTTCGCACAAAACGCGAAGCGCT
>JXXA01012628.1:0-12278 GCA_000956255.1 Anopheles punctulatus | reverse complement strand
TAACCAAACAAAAAAACTGCTCAGGAGGGGGGTGAAAGAATAGTTTTCGTAGCAAGTTGTTTTTTTAATTGATTTGTGGTTGGTGTTGTGGCTTGTTTGTGGTATCAATATGAGCAGTCGCTCCATCGGCAGTGTGTGTTTGCGTGCTTAATTGTGCCTGTCTTCTGCTCAGCAACGGTTTACCTAACAATCAAGGAAAACTCTTCCCCAAAGAAGGAGGGGAGGAAACGTGCTTCCATATTCCAAAGTCATTAGAAAGTGCTTAAAAATTTAAACCGCACCAAACCCCGAGGAAGGAAGGAAGTTTCAGTCCGCTCCCCATACATCCTGACCATTACAGTCTGGGTATAATTTGTGTGGCGAGTTTTGAGCGCTCATTTGGTGAAGGGAGAATGGAATGGTTTCCTCCTATCTGATTGCGAAAACGACGGCAACGACGATGACGGTGATGATGATAATAAAGTGCGGCAGCTACGAAAGTGGATGAAAATCGAAAACGAAGCGACCAAAATGTGATCTGTTCGAATCTAAAGCAATATTCTAACGTACGAACGTGTGCTGACTCTGTGTATCGTGGGAGCAAAAAAAAAACAACAGAGGTTGAAAAATAACAGTGTACAAGTCGAAAGCAACCACCAACACGCATCATGTTCCGATCGTTGGCGGAACGGTTTTCTTTTCGGCGAACCAGCTCCGTGGCCGCAGATAGGTAAATCTATGGATTTTTTTTACATTGTTTAGAAAATGTGTGAAAAACGTTAGGAAAATTTTTACGATTTGTTCAGTGGGTAACAACTTGGTAGAGAACCTAATACTAAATATTTCTTTAAGAACCTGAACCTGAAAGCTCAGAACAGTAGGGTATGCTTCCGAGGCGTGAGCAGAGTAGTCCCCCTTTAAAGTAGTGTTGGTCGAAATCGAAATCCTTCCAAAAACATCGTCTCTACTGCCACAGTATGCCATGGATGAAGGTGATGACGACAACTACGTCGACTCTGTGACGCCATAAACTATTTCCATCTCCACCCGCCTGAGCGAACACTCTTTCACATCCTCTCTTGAAAAGCGCGTTCAGAACGAAATTTTCATTCGCCCTTCTCCGACACGGCGAAAAGAGAGAACCCCGACTAATCCTCCATCAGCTGTGGGTTTGAGTGTATTTTTAGTACGACGTGTACTCTCGCAACCACAACACCCGGTTGTTTCAATTAAGATATTAGAAGCGGTGAGTTTTTTTTGTTTTACAACACACAATCTGATGTAAATTTGTGCGACACAACAACGTTAGAACTGCACGTTTGCAGCACCCCTCTTCGTGCTTTCTTTTCCATTCTCTGCCGCACGTCTCGCCCGGCGGGATGAAGAATTTTACGAGAATATTTTGGCGTATGGGTGTGGGTATTTTATTTTTTATTTATTTTTCATTGCCTTTACCGCCCTTTTCATTCGCGACTTTTTTTTATCACTCCCCATAGCATGGTGAGGGCGAGGTTTTCAGCTATCCCTTCTCACATCGGCTTTGGCGACAACGACGACTTTTGTAAAGGGTAAAAATTGGACCTATTCTGTGTCAAGCGGTGTAACGAACGGTGGGTAGGAGCGAAGCATCGGGAGTAGTGGGTTGATGCAAAATGCAAAATTGATGCAATTTCTACATTTTTCTTAATTTCGTTTAAATGATGTAGCAAAATTTATAGAAACGAGCATGTTCAATATTTTTGTGGAATATACTTGTACATTACGTCCTCAGCAGACTTTCTCGTGTAGGTTATAACAGAGCTACTGTCTGGGGCAATACAAATGAGAACGGTATTCAAGTAATACACACTTTTTAGATATTGAAATCTATACAGGCTCAGTCACGAAAACGAATACGGTTCATTAATTCATCCATCAATTCGTGTCAACTGAATCCCTTTTTATTTTCGTATTTTTGGAAGGGTTAGTTCAATCTTTGGCTCAAATAAAGAGAATTTAGGATAAGAATATAAAATTGCATGTCTATTGACTACAGCGATGAAATAGCAGAATATAATGCACATTGTACCACGGTTGCGGTGTTTAAAAACGACGCATACAACAGTTTGATGGTTTACTATTAAAAGATAAAAAAAAAACATGTAAGGCTAAAATCCCATTTCAAACGAATTTCGAAATGAGTTCCGAATAATTTTTCACTAGCAATGTAACACCGCTAATATCTTTAATTATGAGTAGGGAAACAAATGGTAAGCCTCTGTGATAACAAGCGATGTGAATAAATGAACAAACAAGTTAGTGATGGCCAAATTTAATACGGTCAAAAGCTGTAAAGACTTTATATGTAAGAAAGCCATCAGGAACGAAGATCCAAATATTTTAATGCCTTGCGACCTTATTTACAGTCCGTTTTGGTGTCATTAGTTTGGATCAATGTTTCGTTTCGGCTCGTAATGTGAATGCGTGTATGATAACGATGTTTTGTGGACATTAGAACAGAACGTCATACATAAAGTCATAATGGCCTGTTTCTCTTACAGATACCAAAATGAACATTTTCGTAGACAATGCGGTTTCTTTGGGTTTGTACAACATGGGAGTCATTCTGAAAGGAACATGAAAAAGCAAGTTAAAAGCAAGATTGAACTTCGGAACGTGCTTGCACGCTCTGTTAGTAAGCAACGCCATCAATAATACCGTAGTCTTTTAGACCAAGCAGCTCGAATATTGACCAAGCAATGTTGTCCATTTGTTTGCTATGTTAATATCTGCGTGGCAATATTTGTATGCGCTTTTATCCAAAATGGATAGAGATGTTTCCATTTTTTATATCAATATCAAATTCAATAGAAAATTGGTGTTTGAATAATGTTTCAGCATTTGAAGTCTGTCAATGCTAACAGACAAACAACATCGTACAAAATATGCCATCTACCAACTAAAAACTTGTAATACAACAAAATTTTTCTCCTTAATTGGCAACGTCAACAGAAAAAAAAACTTTGTCCCAGAAGCCAAGATATATACAGTGATAACTAATGCTAATGCAATGATATAACAATTTATTAATTATTTCGGGGGAAAAATAATATATTTTTTGCTGTAAGAAATACCTACAACTAGAAATCTACACGATAAATCGCTTTATTTGGATATTCTCAACGATGTTTTTATTAAATAACAATGCACTGTAAATTACCTGATGGACACCAGTATGTGACTAGCTTTAATAGACAACGAACACTTCCCGTCGATGAAGGAAGCAATAAACATTGTAACAAATCGACAAAATAGACCAAAACACTCCTCCATCTACGATTGAACCAGTTTTGCTCTTAAACCCACATGATATGTTTAACCACTGCAGATATGATACGCTTCCACTTTCCGTGTTACGAACTCCTTTACGATCTTCCCTGCCCTGCAGCATGCCATGCATGTTATGACTTTGGGTATTTCCATATTTCCAACTATTTTCCTACAAGAACAGAAAAAGGGCGCATAAACGTAATTCCCCAAGAACAAGAACGGAACCGTATCGTTTCCTGTACGAGAAAGGAAGAGATTCTATCCTTCCACTAATCGCGGTAGTGGAACGTTATCGATTCGCTTTACTTCTTGCCACCACCCAAGTACCGCGCCGTCGTTACACAGGTACGGCAGCAATCCGACCGAGTCGCGCGTGTGCGTTTGCCAGCCAAACTAAAGCCCCGAAAAAAAAACATCGTCATTCTGTGTCATTTCTTTTTGCAAAACCCGTGCACGTACTCGTTGGGGAGCCAGTGTTTTCCTTCCGGTTTAGGCGTTTTTTTCTCCCCTTTTGGCCACAGTTCTCGGATGTTTGTTCTTGTTGCACTCACTCAAGAAGCGCCGTGTTTTTTACCCCCATTTCCCTCGTGATGACGGTTCTCAGAGGTCCTCGCCGTTGCCTTTCCCCATTGGACAGTCTCGCATTTGCTCGTACTTGCTTGCCTGCTGAGTTTGTGTAATTTTTTCCATCCTTTTTATGTAAACTTTTGCCAGCGCATACCTTATTGCTGCCGTTGATGCCTCTCCAGAGCAAACCTTGAGTTAGTTGTGACCCCCGTTAAATCCTTCATTCGGTTTCGCAACGGATCGGAAGGAAAGAAACATGGGATTTGCTATTTGTTTTGCGCATTATGTATTTTGGTTTTGCCATTTATCGTCCTGCCACGAATCCTGCCCCGGTCGGTGGAATACGTTTCACCAGCGCAAGCAATGCAGATTGAAATTTATTTATTTGTTCTCGCCGTTTCGTGCTCGTTGTTCTCGCCGGACTGATGTTTCAGCAAATTTCGAATTGGCCCGTGAAATGTGTAGCTCGTGCTGCAATCCCACCGTCGTCCTGTACGTATTGGCGGAAGAATATTTATTGGGCCCGATCTCGGTCAATTATTGCTGCTCACGAGTAGCACACATAAATACAAAGCAGCTGGTAGGCGGATTATAATTTATTGTCCAGATGATTGGCAATTCATACCGGTGCGAGGTGCTTCGATGATGACAATGAGTGGTACTTATTTTCCCTTGATTGTTTATGATCTCTCATCGCACTACTTCTTTGCGGGATTTGGAAATGAAAAAAAACTACACTACCGGCTCTCTAATTTTTCAGCTGCTGCAAAATAATACTAATAATTAATATAATTATTTCAATAGGGTCATATCGTGGATTCAAAGCGTCTTTTATTTTAAGAATTCGTTGTAAGTGCAAAACATGATGAATACGGCACTCTATAGGAGTTGAATTTTTATTCTAGCATTAAGTCAGATTTATTATTCGTCCGAGAGGGTTTTAACTCACGATGATACAGTAAACGTTGATTGTACAATTATCAACAAACGAGTAAAAATAATAAAAAATGTTGTCGTGATGTCAAATATATTGCTAATAAATAAAAGTAGGAGTTGATAAATAAAATTATCTAACTATTCGAATTGCAAACTTTCGTCTTAATTTTAGGGAGTATTTTTTATGGCTTGGTTAGGTATGACTAACACTTACGCACTAATGCGTCACTGAGATTTCGGATCGATTTTTGATTACTTAAATCTGAGTATCTGAGTATATACGACCAATAATTGCTATGAACTCCGCTGCTCATTGAGTATGAATTTATTAACTATTTTGGTTCAAAGGTGTGCGTGATTTAGAGTGTATGAATTTACCTTAAATTCACTTTACTTCATCTGAAACCTTTTGACTTCTTTCGTTACTTACTAACTACTAACTGACTAACCAGAATTTTCTTTTTGAATAACCACACATCATTCCAGTACCTTCTTGTTTGTTATGCGACATTCAAGAGTCGCCCATAAGGTTAGGTTGGAATACGGGAACATTTTGGTACATCATTTTAAAGGGATAATTTACTAGAACACTCTAGAATGTTTTAAATTATATTTCTTCTGGAAAATAGGATGACGGTAACGATAAAAAATTAGTGATAGTAATGTTCTATGATCCTTTTCCCTTGCATGGACAAGTGATTTCTAACAATGTTACTAAATCTTGGAATACAAACATACGTGCTACAAACTTAACAAATTTAATCCTATAAATATATAATTATTATATCTTTGCTAGCATTTGATATTTGATATTTGATTAGCTAGTTCTGGATGTCTATCGAACCATGTACGTCGAATCATTTGTCGTTCATTTATATTCAAACTATATAACCAATTTTCAACTCAGTAAACTTCCATAAATAAATCAGTAAACTTCCTTATATAGACTTGGTAAATGGTATCGTTTGAATTGGTTAACAAAGCTTCAAACATATGTAGAGAAAATGTACATACATTGTAGTACACATCTCACCTCACGAAGTGTACTACTTAAGGCATTGAATACTTTAGGATTTTAAGATATAAAGCATATCGGTAACGGGTAATGAAAGCGGAAAAAAGTGATAACTTTTTCGTTTGTCAAAAATACAACACAAAAAAGCAACAATGTGAGACCAAAACCATCTTGATGGAAGCTTGCTTCGTAAAACTATCTGAATTAAATATTGTTTGTCGAAATTAAGCACCTTTTGAGTATTTTGATTACATTATTTTTAAATAAAATAAACTATTTAATAGTGTAACGACATAGCTCGCCCTGTTGCTCAATTGAAATTCTCTATTTTTTTACTTTCTTTGTATTCATTTACGTTCTTTTTAGCAACACTCGTACGCTATCCGAGCACACTGCCCGCCTGTCGGTGGACGAACACTATGCGTCGGCCGAGGACAGCACAACCGCATCGCTCAAGAAGCAGGACAGTCTCCTCAGCTCCAACACCACATCCATATCAGCCGGTGTTGCTCAAGGTGGTGTTGGCCTGGTCGGGGCTGGCAGTGATGGCGCGGCTCGTGCCACACCGTACGAGGCTCCGGGTTCCCTTCTTTCCGGTGTACCGCGCAAGTCGTATGACTCGAAAGCACTGCCGATCCGCACTGACGGTAGCCTCGACTACGATGCCTTATACGAAGATGAATCCGACAACGACCTTTCGATGGAATCGCACGGCTCGGTCGTGACGCATCTGCTGTCGCAGGTGAAGATCGGCATGGACCTGACGAAGGTTGTCCTACCGACATTCATCCTCGAGCGACGATCACTGCTGGAGATGTACGCTGACTACTTTGCACACCCGGATCTATTCCTGCGAATAGCGGACCTGAAGGAACCGCGCGAGCGTATGATTCAGGTCGTTCGGTGGTACCTGAGCGCCTACCACGCCGGTCGGAAGAGCTCTGTTGCAAAGAAACCGTACAATCCCATCTTGGGTGAAATATTTCAATGCCACTGGGATGTTCCGGAGATGCGTAAGTTCCAATACGTTCTGGTGTTCCTCCTAAATGGTCCTTAAACGCCTTTCATACCCCATCTTCCCTCTCTCTCTCTCTCTCTCTCTCTCTCTCTCTCTCTTTCTCTCTCTAGCAACCGGTGACGACACGTCAAACGTGGAGGTCAAAGATGGACCGGTACCTTGGTGCCGCAGGGACCAACTAACCTTTATTGCCGAGCAGGTCTCGCACCATCCTCCAAGTATGCATCCAGGGGATGGAAAGCAACATTCCACACCAAGCGTTTTACATTAATTCATTCTTATTGTTTTCTTCCGTTCCGCACAGTTTCAGCGTTCTATGCTGAACATTATAATAAAAAGATCAGCTTTGCCGCGCACGTGTGGACGAAGTCGAAATTTCTCGGTCTTTCGATAGGTGTACACAATATCGGACAGGGAACGGTAACGCTGTGTGATCTCAACGAAGAGTACATCGTCACTTTTCCTAACGGTTATGGACGGTAAGAAAGTAAAACGATTACCTGTACTAGCATAATGGTTGTGCTGCTGTAAAACCTGTGAAATAAAAAAGTTATTTCACATTTACTTCCACTCACTATCATTTACTCAGTCTTTCGCTTTTTTGCCAATTTTTTTAAGCCATCTGTAAAGCAGCTTTCCTTTTTAATATTGTCCAAAGCATTCACTAGTTATTATTGTCAGCGTTTATCATTATCTTCGGACACGAAACGCGTCTATTGTTGTTTTAACCAGTTTTTGTCCCAATTGAATGGAAACAAAAACACATGTTTATGGTTTTAAATATTCTAATGATTTGCTGACAATCGGTGTACTGTTAGGAATTTAACTGAAAGTAAACATTTAGTGAACTTTAATGTCAGTATTTTTTTACTCAAACGCTGTTTTAATATCATTATTTTTTATTCTTGCTAGCAGTTTTTTCTCTTTTGTTCATAAATTCTAAGAAAAATGAATGCTGTTTATTACTTTAATGTTTAAAAGTATTGGTCAATAAACTCTTCGAGTGTTTATCGGGTTTCGTATCCGCTCAAGCATCTTGAAATCGCTTGATTACATAGGTGTTAAACTCTTAATTTACTGTTAATTGTTAAACTTTGTACAGCTAGCAATTATCAGCATTCTTCATCAATTAGCAATCAGCAATCAGCAATTATTATAAAGCATTATTATTTTATTACTCTCTCCTTACCTTCAGGTCCATTCTAACGATACCATGGATCGAACTAGGCGGCACTATTACCATCACCTGTCCCCAGACGGGCTACCGAGCGGATATCGATTTCATCACGAAACCATTCTATGGTGGAAAAAAGAATCGAATACAGGGCGAGGTTAGCCAGCTTCCCTGCCTCGGTTATAACTTAACTTATCTTTAACTTAACTCTTTCTCATTTGCAGATCTACGGACCGAACGATAAGAAATCGTTCGTCAGCATCGCGGGCGAATGGAGCGGCCTAATGGAGTACAAATTCAACGATGGCAGCAAACCCTCCAAGTTTGAAACGTTCGTCGACGTGAACAGCATACCGATCTTCAAGAAGAAAGTACGCCCGGTCGCCGAACAGGATGAAAACGAATCGCGCAAGGTGTGGCGCGAGGTGACGGCCGGTTTGAAGTGAGTATCAAGCGAGTGGGGTAAAAGTGTTCCATCAATCGGTATACGAACTACTTTCTCTATTTCAGGATGAACGACATCGAAAAGGCAACGAATGCAAAATTCCAAGTCGAGCAGAAGCAACGCGAAGAAGCCAAAGAGCGGAAGGAAACGTTCGGTGAATGGGAAACGAAGGTAATGAAATGGAGTATAAGAAAATCGATTACCATACCGACGTATTTAATATGACTTCCAAATTAAATGCAATGCGTTCCATTGTTCTACTCTTGCAGTATTTCAAGGGTGTAGGCGAATCGTGGATCTACACCACGCCATTGCTGCATAGGCTAACGTTGGAGAAACGGGACAGCAAAAGATAGCAATCGAACGAATATAACACCACCAGCAACAATGTTAGCACTAGCAAGTAAGTGAACACTTCGGATATATAAAGATATATCTATATTATTATACAACATTATACATACATTATACAACGCAAGCAAAACGTTCAATAACGCGCTGTTAAGAAAAAAGCCGGCTTCAACTGGCTGAGCCGTGTAACATATTTCTACTTGCGTTTAATAATCGCTGCCAGTAAAATACGGTTTTGGAAAAGTTCAGGGTACAGAAAGGAAGAACTCTTTATGCAGGATATGGTTTGTTTAGTGACATGGGAGTGATGGTACAGCTATCAACACACTCCCCTCCTTACGTTGGGCTAGTTATTCTCAAAACGCATTCTTATCGTAACTCAATTTGGTTTCTGTTGTGCCGAGAACGAAAACAACGAATGTGCTATCCGCTCCTCTTGGGTGTATAAAAAACAATCTCATAACAGATTCTTCTATTCGTTTACGTTATTGTATTAATTGCTCGAATCATCATTAGTGTAGCGCGTATTTTGTTTATGTATGTTTCCGGGCTTAGTTATGTGTTCAATGATCCTACTACTCCGCTCATCGCTTACCTGAGCTCTTTTACGCAGTGGGCTAACCAGCACGTACGAAAACTCCACTAGTGATGTTGATCTTCTCAGTTTTAGTCTAATGTTGTTATAGCAACCTAAGGGAAGAGAATGGGAAAAAAATCATTTCCCTTAAAAAGAGAAACATAAAACAAAAACAAAACAATGTGATATGCACAAAATAATATAGAGCGAATCTTTAATTGCAAACAGAAAGCGAAAAAAAAACAGCTGCGAACTGTTTCTACTCTTCTTGTCCTATTTGGTACCGCGGAGAGGAGTATCAATAAGAGGAGATAACTAAGGAGGGAAAATAAATGTTATAATCATGCAAAACTCTGCTCACAAAACGTAGTTATCCAGTCCGGTTAGGAGAACGGTTTATGTTTGCTAAATGAATGCGCCAATAGTAAAATCACAAATCTCATTCAGATAACGAATGATCATCGTTATAAAACAGAACCCTTACACGAATATAGAGGAACAACGCGTTACTCACATTTATAAGGCGTAATTTCGATAACAACACGCCAAAGAATGAATAACGAAACACGTTGAACACGTTGTTAAAAGAAGTAACAGCAATTTTTTCTACTATTAAACTGCGCCGTGGTGAAGCGCGTAAAACGAGGAAGGGAAATCCCTTTCCCAAAAAAAAAATGTACAACAAATCCCTTTTTCATAAACACAAATATTAAATGCACAGTGCTATTAAAAAGGAAACCACGTACGCAAAACTAAGTTAAATAAGAAAAACAAATAAATAAACAACAAAAAACATCATTCACTGTTAACGTCGTGCGTAGAAAAGATGTAAATTTATATTATACACCTTTAGCATGGTGAAACATTCACACACAACACACATGAGCCTATACTTATATTTTAACCACCCGATTGCCGAAATAATGTAAAGCAAATACGGAACAACGTAACAAATCTAGACACATTAGAAAAGAAATATGATAAATCTTAACGAAACAACAACAACAACAAAAACTAAAGCGCTTGTTATAGAAAGATTGACTTGAATTACAATAACAAAAGAAAATAAGCAACAGCAGCAACACAAAACAGGTCCACGCAATTCAAGCAACACAATTAGCAGGAACGGGGTTAAGATAGAAAGTAATTAACGGAAAGGAACAGAATTCTAACCAATAAAAGTAAAAAACATATATGATGCAAATGAAACTTAACCTACTTTAAACTAGACTCCACTCCATCTTCTCTTCCGGTAGGAAAAGCAAAATTAGCCTCCCACTCCCATGTTCCTCGGGATGCATCTCAGCATCGTTTACTCTCATTCTCATCCCTTCCTGCTCATGCATCGCTTCGGTGAAAACCCCGCTCCTGACGCATTGAAACGCACATTGTTAAAGTTGCGAAAGCATTGTGTATAATATACATAAAAATATCAGAACAATCGTGGAATCACGTCCGATTGACTACTCACTTACTTCAACGTAGCTGAACCTGCAAATGCAAAACAGGAGAAAGGCAAAAAGATACAGCAGAAATAACGCAAAAGATGGCATCGATTGCAATAAACACCTAAGTGCGTGCAGAAGTATAATGCATACTACTATAAGAACGGTAAAGAGGAGAACACTTGCCAAAGCAGCAAGGAATAAGTCAAGTAAACAGAAAGAAACAGTAAAGTTAAACAGAACAGACGATAAAGTTCTCGCAAAAAAAGATAAAAATGAGGATGAGAGAGTAGCAAAGAACAGCACCAACACACATACACACTCTCTCACAGACATTCTTTTAACAAAGAAACTTTATACACTTCCCTTCCTGGTTAACGATGGAAATAAAACGAAAACTCCCACACACCATGCCAGAATAAACTAATCTTCTGTAATGTGTTGCTCATTCCGTTTCATTTCCATTCTTGTTGCGTGTATGTATGGTTTTGGTTATGGCATATATTTTACTACATGCGTTTCAAATATTCTATAACATTTCTTGTTGAATACTATTTTTTGTAAATTATTTTCTTTATTCGGATGCTAATGTAATAGGCTGTTAACATTGGAAAGAAATCCATTTCACGGTTAGTGGAGTAAATATTTATTTCCTCTGCCGGCAGTCTCCGCCGAGTTGCCGATTGCTTTTAATTGTATAAATATGTAACAACAAAATAATCTTTAACACATTCGTTTATCCGACGCATTCGCTTCTGTTGCTCTTTAAATTAAAGCAATATTGGAAATCCTTTCTTATGACACCTTTTTTTTTTTGTTTAATACATATACTCTACGGAAAAGATAAAGTACCAATTCATTCGGTAATGCGTGTGCCGTCTGTCGCTTTCTTATGCTGCCCGCAGTGGTTGGGTGTTCTGTTGTGACTGAATGGAACTAATTGTTCGTTTTTATTATTGTTTTTTAGTTAAGTATTAGCGGAAGTTATCTCTCCACTCGATATTGAGTTAATAACCGATTTCATAGCGCTGGAAACTACCCGAACACGGCGCTGGGGTGGCAGTGTTGGTGGGGTGATAGGTTTTCCTCCGACCGGAATCCTTCTGTTCGCTTGAAAAGGAAAGCGTATACTGATGAACCGCTGTTTGTTTGCTTTTTGTTTGCATGATTCGGTCAACTTTGTAGAATTGTGTTCAGCTATAGTTTGTTGGTGATATTGATTTTACTTTTCATTGAGTTACTTGTACGTTTATTGTTGCATCGTTACAATCCAACGATATACAACTACGCGATGGCATCAGTATGAAATGATGGTACCTTTTCGACTTCTGCGACGTTCACACCACAATCTCTTTGGTCCCCTTGGTAGATTGCGTGCACGCAGGGACTGTTGTGTTCAGTTCAGTGGGAAAAGGCCGTTAAATTTAGTTTGTTTTTAATTTTGAAACACTTTTCGAATCCG
>JXXA01012627.1:0-12070 GCA_000956255.1 Anopheles punctulatus | reverse complement strand
GGGGGGAACCGGCCTTCGGTAAATAAAAGCCTTTGCAGGCACAACTTTGCGGTTTTGCCAGCACGGTTACGAGTGTTTTTGGTGGGGATGATTTAATTTATTAATTAATTAAACGATCACACGGGGACCGATGGTGGAACAAAACACATCCTGCCAGGCAGGCGGGCATTTTTACGGGCGCCGGACAACCGGAGGGATGATACTAAGCGAAATGATTGTATAAATATGCAATCATTACGGTATTAGGAGCATGTAACAGGTGTAATTGCTAGTTGTGCTTAGTGTTAAATCCAATTTTAGGGATTTGAGTTTTGAATTTAATTATTGTGTCTTTCCGAGGTGAAGTTGTACCAAGCGTTGAGCTGGTTGGAGGAAATTTTTTCGTAAAATTATCGACTGACAAACAGAGATATGTTTGAACGTTGAGCAATTTGTATAAGTACAAGAAATAATAGATTCAAGTTAGTTATCACAATGATATTTCTTTTATTTTTGCTGTCAAAGTGTGTCCTAGGTCAGAAAACCCGAAACTCGCATGATTAAGTGCCCACCAATTAAGTTCACTATGCCTTTACTATAGCAACTTCAACTTCCCAACTTCAGTGAACTCAGTCCGCTTCCCTTGCGCATATAGTCCCAACTCCCAACCAACCACACTCACGATATTAGGTCAAGCATTCTAACCACACACGCCGATCTACCCATCCGCCAACTGCATCGGTGCACGGAATGAAAATGCTTTAGGAACAACCGACGGGCAGTTGGTTTTGGGGCGGCTTTGACTCCACGTACAAAGCCAAACTGGCGTGCAATCGGGCAGCAAGCCGCTACATCTGTTGCACTTCGGGCGCCTCTGCTGGTCACATGCAACGTGAGCGATCACGAGTCGTAGTCACTCCCACCCAGCTAAGCAGCCCACCACAATCGCCGCCAGTGCAACAACTTTTGCGCTCTCTGGTGAAATTGTGTCACGCAGGTTGCGGTGGCGTTAAGAAGAGCGTCACAGCGCAACGGCTCGATTGGGATCACTTGCTGCACGTGCCATGGACGTGTGGTTTGGGAGAGTTTGAGATGTACTTATGTTTCGTGGAACGTTTGTTTCGTTTTCACTTCATTGTACAATACATTTTATTTATTTCTGATTTATTTTCTGACGAGCGCAGTTAAACCGTAAAACGTGCTTATTAGTTTCTACGCTTCAGATTTGTTATAATATTTTATAGTATTTTTTAACATTTCATGCACGCAATACTAAACCACAATACAAATGTATCGGTAAATGTATCTGTACAATGTTATAGTGTTATTCATTTTCAAATGATCCTGGGTAATTTACTCACTCTTACTGTAAATTGTTTAGAGGATTTTTTTTTGTTACACATCGGTAACAACTTTCCGTAGTTAAGGATACTCAAACGTGTCCACTGCTCTAGTTAAGTGAAACGAATAATATAAAAATGGTTCATAATAGTTCAACTGAAGCAAACGAAAGAAAATCATCATGATTAAAACACGAAATGAAACACCGTTCTTTAATTAATACAGTGCAAACAAACACTGCAGATCAATAAACTCACCTACGAGAATATTCGACAAAAAAAAAAACATTTGTTCTTGGGTTCCTGGTCGTCCGGCATTCCCACGCAACTAATAGCGTATGTATCGAAGAGCCATTCATTTCCAGTTAACAAAAGCACACCGAACGTTGTTATTGTTTCGAACGCTCGACAATGTAGCCGAAGTCTGCCGAAAGAAAAACAAACTTTGTCACAACACAATCAATCCGCTTCCTTTCCAGCAAGATATTTACCTTTCACTTGCTCTTCACAATTGAACGGTACCAAATATCGGAAGCGAATGGATGAGCCACTCGTAAGCACAAAGCAAACAGTGGAAGCAACAACAACACACACACAAGTAAAGCGGCATCATTATCCTACACGATCGCTTTTAGGTTTAGCTGTTGGAAATTCTTTTCCACCATTTGGAGAAACGATTTTCCCCACCCCAGTCCACAGTGAAAAATCTCAGTGCCACGGCATTCGTGTCCGTTGACATTCATGAAAATTCAAATGAAGCTATCGATCAGCAGCCCAACCGAGCGACTCTACCAAACTCCCAAACTCCCTTACCCTTGGTACTAACGAATCTATCTCGAATCTAGCTGCTCACAACGAAGGACGGCTTCAAGTACCTCGCACGAACACGAAACACGTCGAAACAGGCAACCACCGCACGTTTCATCTCAGTTCATTTATTCTGCGGTTCCTGACAAAGACGGAGAAATTGGCACTCGATTTTTTGCGAGCATCGAAAAGGGGATTCGTTTCGTTTCTGCACGCTGCCACTGCTGTATTCACGTTTGATTCACGAAATGATTTCATCCTTGCATAAGCAGGAGCGTCGCATCCTTCCCACCGCAACACCGGAAGGTGCCGGAAAATAGTACGCCAATGCAGTTGAATATTTACATAAACGGGCAACGCTGCTGAAACCAGCACGTATGGGGAGGAGAGAGCAAAAAAAAAACGTAATGATTATGCAAAATTTCGCAGCAAAATACTCTCGAACGAATATCGCTGCAGTGGAACGCTTCCGCTTATTGGGGGAAATTCCCTTTCCACTGCCCACTGCCACGGTGGTGCGTTAGTTAACAGCACTTAAAATGTTCATATTTTGCTTGGCTCACCTACAGCGCAGCACGAACATGATCGACCTTTCCGTAAGCATCATTTAAAATGCAAATGATTGACTGCCGGCCAGAGCCAATGGGCGCATCGGGCTGGTAGATTGTCGATCCCAGGCGACCATCTCGCATCGCATGCGATAGAAATTCCCATTTCCATTTGCAACATGAAAATCAAACGAAAACTTCACAAACTCCAGATGATTCCCGTCGGTACCGGTTTCGCCATCAATCCTAATCCCTCACATCCAAACCAACCCAATGTGTGCACCGTAACGGGCATCTCGCCAGAAGCCACGGGCCAAAAGTCAAACACACCACACAATCGAAAGGTGTACCCAACTCGCCGCCTAACCTTTGCTCTCGCCCGCATCCACGAGACAAATCCACTCGGATTAACAATCACGCCCTGTCGAATGTTGTGCATGCAGTGTTGCGCGTTCAACCAACCATACAATCACACACACACACACACAAAGAGTGTCCCAACTTCGCACTCGGTTGCCATTCTAAGCCAATGAATATTTCCATCCAATCCGCCCGTCACTCTCGGTGGAAAATCGCACCTCCCGCAGAAGGTGCACACACCGAAACGTGTCAAACGGTTCAATGTTCGCGTTCGCACTGATCCATCCTTCCCCACCCCGTTCCTCCAGCGGATACATAGAGTGAAAGAGACAAAGTTTTACAATCGTCATAATCATTTCACTTGTCGGATAACCTCTTGGCAACTGACAACGACACGAAACCTCGAGCCACCAACTCATAGGCCGCACCGCGAGCTGATCTCGCTGGCGTGTAAGGAAGGTTCGCCGTGAACATGGGACTGGCAGAGGAACAGCAAACAAAAAACGGACACACACCGCAGAAAGGGAGACGGGATTACCACCGGTGGAACGGATGGAGTGAGGTTTCGGTTGGCCTCATTACAGGGCTTTCACTAAGCCCTGCAATTTGAACGATGTTCCGTTCACCAGTCAGCTTATTACCAATTATTCTCATAACTGTAGTGTAGAACAACGAGCAAATTATGTTTCATTTACATTTCAGTAAGAAAGTAAGAGTATTCATCATCTGATTCAAAAGTGGAATGCAGTATGTTTATTTTATAAAAAAAATTCAACTTCAACTATGCTAACGACTATTATTTTAAAATTCCAAAAATGAAGTTTAATATTCACGAAGAATTTAAAAACTAAAGTTTTTTTGTGTTGTAAATTAGATTAATCAAAAAATAATTTAATAAATGATGAAATAAACATCTAAACCAACAAATGACGAATCAAAAATATGAAAAGTAATTTGACGAAAAATTTAATCAAATTTCATCAGTTTAATCAATCGAGTCGTTTATTAGATTAGTAACTTCCTTTGGTAATGTTTCACTATTCTCGAACCGTATTTATTACCACTCGACCCTTGCACACTGTTTCCCACTGCAGATGGAACCGATCATTACCGTTCGACCGGTGGAGCGTGGTGTCCCTCGCAAAACAACGATCCAACCAGTACGTTCGCTTAACACTTGCTCGTGTCACCGATACAAAAGAAAACTCTTGCCCTTTTCGTTAAATTACCTACACCTTCATCACTTTACATTAATCCGTTCACCATACTACCCCTTCAAACTCTCCACGTACCCAGGACAACGCTCGTTACCTTCCCGCCCATCGGGAAACTTCTCCAAAGCGCACCCCACTTTACGACCGGTTTTGGTAGGTTCCCTTCACGGGCTGTAAAACAACACACACACACGAACACTCGTGTCCCGAGCTTAACGCCTCAACCCCGGTGCGGAAAGTTTAAAGGTTAGTTAAGTTGCCCCAAAACACCGCTTGATGGGGCTGAACCCGTTAGATTGGGTCGATTTCACTGCCGCAGCCGGCGGCGGCCCGTGCGAACAGCGAAGGATTCGGTGGATTTTGCGCTAAAGAGAGAACAAAAAAAACAACATGCGTGACAACTTTTCTTCCGTCCTTGCGATGGGCCGTGCCTCGGCATCCCGGTACCATACGATGGGCTCGTTATTGAGCTGCGGAAAATGCGGCAATGGCGCCGTCGATGCTGAAGACAGTTTCACACAAGCGATGATGCTTTCTGGCAGCTTCCGTTAATCCGTGCCGGGATGGAAACGGGCTGTGAGAGGTTATATTTTATGGGTGTTTTATTGCGCTTCACGCTACTGTTGTTGCGGATATGCAAGCAGCGTTCATTAGCTCAAAAGAACGGATGCAGCAAAGGTATCAACATATACCTGATTCGATTAAGCGTAATCATTTGGACAGGCAAATTTTTACAATCACGGATTGAAATCAATCTAATGAATCTAATTCTTTCCCACAAAAACTCACAGAAACTCTAAATAAAACGGTCTGACAGAACAAATAGATAAGGATAATGAGAAACACAATTTGCCGAATTAAATTACGCATTGAAATAAGGCAAGATGAAATGCAAATAGAAATCACTGCGTTCCCCTTTTTACACGAACGAAATAACCTTAAAACGAACACGCAGCCAGCGCTCCTCGAAAAACAAACCCATCAAAATGAACGCTAAATGTCATGGTGCATTCAGGTTGCTAGGCAATCGTTAGCCAACCTTCATCCATGCATTCATCATTTCCATATGAAAGCGTCCTTACTCGGTTTGAAAATAATAATCTCATTTTATCCTACCGTCAGTGTTTTGCAAAAAAAAAAGAATCCAACTTCGACTCCAGTTTCATAGGAAACCGTACGGGTTAGGGGTCAACCCCGGCACTGCTGCACCAAGTTTTCCGTCAGAACGAACCCCTAACTAGGGCCGGCTACACAGCAGCCCTAGCTACGGGCACGCTCTGGCACTGCCTAATGAACTTCAAAATATGCTACCCACCCTTGTTCATGCTTTCCATTCAAACACGCCGGCTCTGGTTTGCACTGAGAGCTTTGCCGCAAAGGCCGCAAACGCAAAAAACAATATAAAACATAAACTAATATACAGCTCATAATGTCGCTACCGCCGGATTTGTATGCGATGTGATAGCGAAAGAATCTAGAATAATAATAAAAACTACGGAAACGAATTCCACCACTAGCCACAGCAGCATTTTAAAGCGCAGCACAACACAAAGTACGACCATCATCATGTGGCATCATTAGCCGCTTGGATTAGTTTGGATTTTGCTTCGTATCTTGCGTGTTTATTTTTTTTTCTGTTTGATCGTTGTTGTTATTTGCTCTATGGTTGTTTTATCCTTCTTGTGTTGCATATTTTTACGGTCGATGGATATGAAAAGAATGATTATGGGCTTTTTTGCTATTGGTTCAGTGAATACACACAAACGAACCGCAGGAGGGTTCGAGTGTTTTTTCACCAAACACATTACCTTAGTGCTTTTTTCGTGCCAGAAAAGGACGAATCATCATTTCAATACATTTTTATAATTCAAAATACATTTTCGATCGTTTAAGCCAACTAAATATGACACAAGTAAACTACAAACTTGTGGAATAGCTTTAGAAAACTTTAAAATTATATAAAAGATTGAATCTTAAAAAATTACCTATTAATCAGAAGATATCACAATCATAGAAACGAATTTTCAATTTCAAACGAATATCAAGCATAGGTATAAAGTTAAAATAAAATTCATTCATAAAATAATGATTCTACCACATACTTTACACTGACCATAAAGAAGAATGTATGTTTATTCAATATTCATACAAAACAACAAATAGAATGCAGCGATTTTACACTCAAAAGTACATATTGATTGTAGCTAAGATTGGATCACAATTTGACAAACTAATTTTTAATTCTTCTGTCAAATTCAACACAAATCAAATTTATCATTCAATAGGAGAACTTCACATAATCTGAAAAAATTGTACCGACAGTACTGACGTGTACGTTTGCTCTCAAAAAAAAAAAAAACACTGTACCTCCCACTAAGGCGAGTGAGCTTAAAAATGTTATTTCATTAGCTTTCATCTTCACAGCCAAACAAAACCGGAGCCGGCCCTTTTCGCGAACAACCGCTGGCCGTGTTTTTATCTCCTATCCAGAGCCAATTCGGCGAATTAAAACCCAACAGCACGGGCATCAGTGGCGAATGTCGAGAAAAATAATTTGCTGCAAACAGCAATTATCATCAATCGACCGTAGCCAACCGAAAAACCGTCCGTGGAATTGACGACGCACAATTTTTCACAATTTCCTCGCCCTCGTCCACCCGGGGAATGGGAAGCGTTCGGAGGGAGTGAGAGACACAAGTGCGGAACCAGCTCCTTGACCTTCGCCTTCCAGAGTTCATCCCCCGGGCGATGAACGTATTATTCACTCTTTACGCACGTAGGGTGGAAGCGGTCGTAGTAAGGGAAATAACAACAACAAAAAACATTTATTAACAAGCAAATGTACGCCCCAACAACCCCGGTAAAGTGCGAGAAAGAGCGATAAAAAGAGAAACGAGGGAGGGAGAGATAGAAGCACAGTTTGGGAAAATATTCAAATTTGTTCGTGCCATTTGTTGGACGAGCTACTTTACGCCCGTCCCCTCCCCCACCCCGGCCCGACGGCCAACTCGGGGCAAAACTTTTCATCAAAAAAATCGGAAACATTCTGCCGGGGCGAAGAAATTTCAGCAAAATTTCTAGTGCCAGGGTCAAAAATTGGGTGAGCATTATGCTTCGGCGGTGCGCCAAGCTTGCGCCCAGCTTGCGACGACTGCACGGAACTGAACTCGGCATAGGCGAGGATAAAAAAAAAACTCATCCTATACCCTGTCCCCCCAGCATAAAGCGCATGAACATGACCTAATAGAAAAGAGAAGGCACCAAAAACCTTCGAAACAAGAAAAAGTCTCGAAACACACAAACTAGCTCCTCGAGTGGAATAAGTAATCATTATTATTTTATCCGAAATTCCTACTTGCCTTCCGCACGATGTGGCTGAGGCTGAGGCAATGAAACTTTTCTCGTTTAGCATTCGCCGGACGACGGGCGCGTTGTTCTACCTTGTTTGAGCACCGGAACAAGCGCACGTTGCCTCAAAATTAGGCCACCACCCCCAACCTCCCGTGCGACGGTTGGCGAAGGTTTGGTTGGATAAGCTACTCATTTTTACATTTTTCATCCGTCCATTGGAGCAGCATTGGAGGCGTTGATGGTGGTATGAAAGCAAAATGTGGCCCGGTTTTGATTGATGCCTAGACATCAGACGTCCGAAAGATGGCGGCGGTTACACACGCATACACAACACCCGACCCGAAATCACCCGTTGCCAGGCGTAGCAGAACTGAAACCCCCAAATCAGAAGGACCAGCTAGCCGGTCTTATGTGGGCTCTTTCGCACCGCTGCATCACAACAGCGCGGGTCCGGGTGAGAGAGGCTAGCAAAATCCATCAATCAACACGCTTCGGTACGCAAAGTATGATGAATTTTTAAAGGTGTATTTATCGACCGCAACAGCACAACTCCCACGGAGGTTTTAAGGAGATGTCGGTTCTGCAAACCATCCACAAGGGGTCTGCATTCGGGTGAATTGGGAAGGGTGGCACAAGAGGGGATGCAGGAATGAAGCATAAAATTTAATGTGATCACGTTTGCGAAGCAATCAAGAAAACCGGACCAAGTGGACCGTAGGCTCCCTTGCCACTGGAAGCAATGGGCTTAAAGTGCCTTTTTCCCACATACATGAAGCCTATGAGAAGGTAAAGAAGAGCGCTTCGGGGTTACCATTAAGTTAAATTTTAACATCATAAATTTATTTTAAAATATAACGTAGGAATTCAAAATATAACCTAACTTTTAAGTATTGTATAGTTGCAGTCATTATATGAATTTAAGAAAAATGCAATAAATATGACAAACAACACAGATGTAGGTAGATAAATGAATATTAAAAATAAATCCTTTTTTAATTGTCATTCATTTTATACTATTTTCATAGATTTTATGGTGAAAATTAACGAATATTTTGAAGTGAATAAGACATTCCAGGAATCTATGAAAATAGTGTTAATGATTTAATGTCTATTAAATAATTGAAAGTTATTGTAATCTGCGAGTCCGCAAATATTAGTATACATATTTTATTATCATTTCTACTTAATTTATACTTGTTCTCAGAAAATGATAAAAAGAAATATATTGATACTTTAATTGATATAATGATACTATTGGATAATGCTAAGAAGTAAGTTTTTTTTAAAGTTTATGAAAAAGATTTTCTCATTTGCAGTTTCAAACTATTGAATTTTGCGTCAAATTATGTACTAGCGCTTGCACACTTTATTCAACGTAATGTTAGAAGTGTTCCGCTTATATGAAAAGAAGTCATGTCGTAAATTCAATCGCATTCCCTAGTAGTCCCTAGCCAGCCGTCCTGCATGTGAAACTGGACACGAATACCAAAGCCACACACCCATTGTACCCATTGTTCTGGTTTGCAAAAACGCAAAAGCCAAACCAACCTAACTCAACCTACACCAACCGACTACACCGTGCACGCAATGTCTCACTTATTCGTCCACTGCTCCAACCCGCCAGCACACTCTCGGACCGATAAAACCGATAACCGATCGGGTTCGGTCCAGATCTTTCCGGGTGAGCGGCGATTTGTCCCATCCGCTTCGGCATTCCCCGGGCACAAACGAACACCAGTGCCAGACACCGGAAGCTAGTGTCCCACCATCGCTCGTTATCATCATTATTACAACTCATTACGAGCAAACTTCACAGCTTTCAGGGGGTGCCGGGGCCGATGCATGCAAATTTCCAATAGTTGCCAAATAATGCTGCACGAACGAGCGAACAATTTCGACTGCTACATCCATTCCAGACCCATCTTTCAATTGCCCACACTGCCCGAGACCCGAACTGGCGGTGGGTGGTTTGAATTTTGTTCCGAAAACCATCACAATGCAAAATCTAACCAGCTTCCAGCGCTAACCTTCATCGAATTTTTCGTCCCACTCCACCAGCGTTGGCCGATAACCATAAACTTTCTCGCAGCCCTGGGGCGGAAGCAGTACGGTTGGGAGAATAGAAAGGGAATACAAATATTTTCCACCACTCGACACCTTTGCGCTCGGAACCGGCCCCGGCCCGTTCCGAGTAGAAGCATCCGGCTGGGGGGAAAAAATGGAGCACCAGTACTTGAGCGGTACAAAAATGAATCCATAACAACTTCCGCATCGAGTCCTGTTCGTCTTGTCCACCACCAACCCACCACCACCATGCCACCACCAAGCCAGACCCCAATAATCCAATTGTTTTAATCAGTGGCCAACGATCACCTCCCCCGGCAGCACTGCACTGGCCCGAACTGGGCTGGAGAGTTGTCGGCACGATCGGTGGGCTAACTTTTCCATTGTTTTTCACCGTGCTTCCGGTGCCGCCGTTTATCGTATCACGCTCCAAACCACCGAGGGCGAGGATCTTCCAGTTACGCTGGCGAGTTTGCTTTCCGGGGCCGGGTGAAGATCGGGCCGGAAACTTGGTTTCGTATGAATGTAAAGCATACATTATGTCCGCACCCGAGTGCGGGATGTGCATTTTTCGGCCCAGTTCGGTACGCCTTCGGTAGACGGCCTGCTTTTAATCCTGTAAACCGATTTCATACTGCGGACTTGCTACGACCGGGCCGGGCTGCAGCTTCCATCCAGCAGAATTGTTTCGCTTTCGTTTTGTTTTTTTTTCGTTTTCGTTTCGAGAGACGACGAGATTTTACTTCCTCTATTCATTTTCGGCTTTCCTGGAGCATCCCGCCTCCAGTGTCTCCAGTGTCCCATCGAGCCCGTGAGGTTTCGGGCTGGCACATGTAGGCACCAAACTTTGCACGCGCCAGGAAGCTGAAAGTACATCCCATTTACGTGCCCATCCAGCAGCGCCCGGTGAATCACGCTCCCGAGATTCATTTCAATTGCCGTAGGCCGCCGGTTCGGACGCGTGTCGGACGCCCTTGCAAGCACCGGTGCCGCTTCGGGATGGGTGTACAGCATCCGGGCACTAGAATCACCATTTTATGGTTCTCGTGCTTTGCCCGTGTATGGCTCGGTGTGAGGGGAAAGTACGCACCAACTTCCGTTGATTGCTTCCGTTGGCCCTTCGTTGGCGCACGGAGGCAACGTTGCCACACATGGCGGTAAATCCCTGCGTCCTGCGTCCTGCGCCCACGCCCGAAATAGAATGAAATAGACAACAAATTTACATTCCCCAAACCGCGCGTCCTCCCTGCCTCCCTTCACTTAATAGCACGCACTCGCCGGCAGTGGTCGAGCTCCAGCATAAAAAGAGTTGACCTTTGGCAGCAGATATGCGAAACAAGGGAGTTGCTCCGTGCGAGCGACGCAGTGGGCTGTAAAAATTGAAATAAACCCCATCCTACCGCCGCTGGCTCTCCACTCCGGGCAGCAAAATAGAGACACTCGGGGCACGTGTGGTCATGGTGGACAAGTTATGTTGTCGCCCAAAATTTGCGCGAGGGAAGTGAAGCGCAGGGCTCGCTTCAAAGGCTCGTCGTGCATGAAAACACGAAAAACCACCCCAAAACACCAGCCCATCGGAATACCACATGTACTGGCCAACAAGCCCGGGCCCGGGCACGTATTGTGTGTGTGTGTGTGTGTGAGTGTGTTTGAGCCTGAAGCGAGCGTACTCCCCGTCCTAGAGCAGGCCACTTTGCATTATTACATTACGTACGCAAACGACCCGTTCAGGTCAGTTGTTTCGTTTGCCAGAGGGAGCCCTCCTTTTTTGACTTTCAAAACACGACTCGGCTCCCCCGACGAGGAGACACAGAGTCGCAAAGTATGCTGGACAGCAAATGGAACAAGATTATAAATTTCGCCTCCCCGTGGCTCCCTGCAAAAATGCTGGCCCGGCAGGCTGTTGGGATTTTTTTGTTTTTTTGTTTCCGGAAAGGCGATTTTCAATATGTGTTGTCGTTAATCAGGTTAGGCCATGATTTTGTCGTACACTTTGATACTCTGACTATCTGGTGCACCTTAAATGAGGTGACGAAATTGATGTGCTTTGATTTGAGTATATAAATGAGCATAAAACTGCACATAAGACAAACAAAAGAGGAGAACAGTACTCATTATTAAGCAGTACTAGGCTCTTTAGCATCCTTTTCTTTAAATACGGTATACATGCTTTAAACTGGTAATATTTAACTGCTCCACAAAACCTATTATTTGTTATTTATACCAGTTTTTGATTTTAATGATTTGTAAAAGAAAAAATATGTAACACTGTTACGCAAACACTGTTTGTATTCACGTTTTCGGCAACGGTGAACCAGTTTTTACGTGAAAGGGCGTTAATTTAAAAAATACAAACAATTCTGAAAATGTAAAAACAATTCCTTACAAACTTTTCGAAAACGACCAA
>JXXA01012618.1:0-10771 GCA_000956255.1 Anopheles punctulatus | reverse complement strand
CGCCGTGACCAGGATTCGAACCTGGGTTACTACGGCCACAACGTAGGGTCCTAACCACTAGACGATCACGGCTATCGGGGTTTGTTACATGCCTTGCATTTATTTTTCCCACAAAAAGCCCACCCGAAAAGGAAAAGAAAACCCAAGCAACAGCATTGGTGGGGCGGTTGGCATGAAAAGTGGATCACGTTCAATAAGCCATCGGGAGAGGGTGAAACGACTGTAAAAAGAGCGAACGAAAAACCCCCCCATCCAATTCGGAAAGCGCAACATATCGGAATTTTGCCATCGAAACCGCACCTCGTAATTGACTTCGGTTGGGCGGACTCTTTAAAGCGGGCCGAAGTAAATTGAAACCGAAAACGGCTGATTCGAAGAGGAAGTGCAAGAACCAACGAAAACAGCATTTCGCAGCCATACATGCCAATTCACGCCGACTCATCATTGTGCTCTGAGGTGCACCCTGAGGTACCGACTTGAAAATTGTGGAAAAACCACCGAGTGGCAGCATATGGTGTCGTGGGTGCGCACAGGAAAGTCACACGAACTCAATCGGACAGCTGTCAGGTGAGATTGAGATGGCTTGGCAGTTTCGCAGCATTCCACACGTAGCCGGTGCGAAAGGGGAACGCGAAAGTTCCATATTTTATTCTTGTAAAACTCCGCACCTTTGCACGGGGACCGTGTTCCCAGACAGGGACAGTCTGCCTCCCACCGGTGGCAGCAAACTTAAAGGCGTAACTTTTAATATCAACCGCACATGGCAGTGATGGGTGGGTGGTGGCGAAGGTGGTTTGTAAGTTTTTGCCCCGTTTTCCAGCCTTCCGCCTTCGTACTGGTGCCAATCTTCAGCAATCATCTCAAGACATGCGGCACCATCGTCATCATCTCGCGTGTCGCACGTGCGCCAGACAAGTACGCGCCGCGAACAAACAAAGCTGCAAACAGAGGGGAAAAAACTACCAACTAACAATCGGGTGCACTATAATGGGGTTTGTCGCTTCTCCTGTAAACTAGCATGAAAGAGGAGATCCGCTCACCTGTAGAGAAGGTGAACCATAAATGATGCAACTAGAGAAGCAACAAACTAAAAAAAAGAATGCTCCGTGAAGAAAAAAA
Source organism: Anopheles punctulatus (assembly GCA_000956255.1). Taxonomy (NCBI): domain Eukaryota; kingdom Metazoa; phylum Arthropoda; class Insecta; order Diptera; family Culicidae; genus Anopheles; species Anopheles punctulatus. Next base: position 9,652 of record JXXA01012618.1, on the reverse strand, counting down.
GAAAAAGCACAACAAAAAAACCATTGTAGAACACAGTCGAGCCAAGTGCACTAAATAATATTATGAGATGCTTCCGGTTTCTTCAAGCATTCTTTTACTGAGGCTGGTTTTACGTGCTCTGTTTAAGCGCAGATTAAGTTTTTCGCTCAGCAAGGTGAAACACGGCTGGTTTTTACACAATATACGTGATTTTGCGCATTTCCAAAAGTGTTGTAATAATAATTGATGTGAAAACGCTTAAACGGTAAAAAAAAGCGTAGGTAAAATTTCGAGACACCTGATGGGGACAAATTTGTTTATAAAAAATGAAACTGTTTTGGAAAGTTTTGTGTTTGCTAACTGTTTTACAGAACCGACAAAAGTTTAGCTAAAAATGGGAACAAAAATTATGCTGCTCCATCAGAGCGACATTAACGCAAACGGCGGTTAGTAAATATCGCCCTTCAACTTAATCGCAAAGCAACGGCTCGAGGGGCTACATTTCGATACATTTTTCATTAACCCCCAACACCATTTGCGCGGGCAGAAAACTTCTGCCCTGTTCACACATACACGGACACATGCAGTGGGATGAATTTTTATTTTAGTGAAATTATTACACCGCCAGCTCTCACGCTAAAGATGAGCGGCGGGTCATGCTTCGTCCGCGACCCGACCGTACCAGCTTGGGGATGAAACGTAAATGTAAAGCAAAACTTTTCTTCTCGGTTTGGTCGTCGGAACTTTCATATGGGTTGTGTGCAGTGTCGGTTGGTGTAGAAGATGATGGCATGGTGAGGAAGCCTTGCCGCATGTCGGAATGAAGCGATAGAGCCCAGGAATGGTTGGAATGGCTCCGCACAAGGTAAACATTGTCCACGATGGTTTCAAGATGCTTCACTGAGTGATGGAGGCATGAAGGCGGACGGTGGGGTTTTATGATATGTTGTTCCTTTTTTTTCTACTTGTTCCGTATGTTTTTGCTAGCATTGTTCTATTAATACTACCATAGAAGTGCCGTGTTTTCCAGCGTTTCTTCCTTCGTCAAGCGCTGGAAACACATTGTTTCGAAGATTCGCTCAGCATGTTCGCATTTAGCGATGGCATGCGACGAAAACCACCCGGTGTGGTGTGCATGTGTGCGGTTGGGTAACGAAATTGCGGCACAATAAATTATGTTTGCTCGGTCCTCGCCAGGGGAAACGAGGATGCGTGATGCATCGCATGATCTGCTTGCCATGCCGTGCCGTAGCGGTCGCAACAAATGTGAAGGAATACCGGGAAAATTTGCAGGCATGCGGTTGGAAAAAATCCATACGCGAAACTCCTCACACCTGGCTAAGAAGGAAGTTTTTTTCTTCTTTTTTTCCTCAAATGAGATAGGCTTTGATGTACCGCTGCGCCAGAGCGCAGAGGACGACAGAAGACGGCATTTAAATTTCATACCTTTTTCACCAGCAGCTTAAACATTGCTCGTACTCATAAGCCCACGGTAGCCGAACGGTAAGGGAAGCCACGGTTGATTTTTCTTTTCGTAATACGGCCGCTTCTATTAAGGCAAATTTTGTGCCTCGCAGTCTGGTTGAGGACGCACAAATCTTCTTTGCCAAAGTTGCTACCGAACGCGAACGACGCATGGAGATGGTGGTGTGAGTTCCACAAAAGGATCAACATTACAAGCGGATCTACATTACGAGGCTCGCGAGGAAAAGGAAACAAAAACCAACAAAAAAAAAAAAACAAAAAACTTCAAGTAAGCAGATACGTATGGAGCCAGACATATTCTTTTCATGTCTTATCTTGTACTTAAGACAAAATTCCATCAAACACCAGCAGACGCATAATCTCGCCGCGCGCCGAAGCTGATGGTCCTGGGCAATATCAATTTGGTACCGCTCTTGTGAAGCACTCGTAGCGATGAAAAATAGAATGTCAGTCAAGTCGCGTATGGTTTGTTTTTGACGTTTTTTTTATTGCATAAATTTTGGTTACTTCTTGAATTTTGGAACGGACACAACCGTGAACAATATAAGGCAAGATGTACACAGTGGATTAGGAGGTAAATAAATATGGAATTTATTTTTGTGCCAAACAAGAAGGTTTCTTGTTGAAAAAAAAATCAGAATAATGTCAATGTCTGGTAAATTTAATTTCAATCATCAAAATTACTGCGTTGGTACAGACAGTTGTGATTTCACTTCAGGGTTTGAACATGAAATCATGCATCCAACTTACGTTACGAACGAAACGAACGCGAGCATTCATCATCAATAAAACCATAACCATTTTCGTTCGCTATCGTCATGCTAATGGTTTTCGTCCTTTTCTAATTTATTTCTTATACTTTGACAATTATAGTTTTGCTTCAAGAAATGGATATCAATCAAACGAAAGAATAATGAAAAAATACATTTATTTTTTTTTGCACTTTGTAACTTCCTCTACAGAAGAATTGGTATTCAATTACCGAACCGTTTGAAATTTGTCTTCCAGCCCATGATTAATGTAAAGCAACCGGAGCTTTGCCCTTGAAGATGATGAAGATGAAGTACAGAAAACATTTCCCAGCTGCTTCGACACTAACGATGAACTGTCAGTACGGACGTTTTACTTCATTCGCCTGTTTGAAATCCGTCGCGGATCCAGTAGCAGTAGTGTTGTCCTCGAACAATTCAGAAGCGGCGAACCGGTAACCGTCAAGCAAACACAAAGATAATGGACTCCGCTGCCAAATCGAAACCGAGCAGTCCATCCATTTCACTACACGATATTTTCCATGAACATGTTTAACATCGGTATACTATAAAAGATGAGCTACTCGTGCAAAAAAAGTGCTAATGCTTTAAACTAGTAAAGCGTAAGGAACACACAACGTGCGCTGCCGGCATGGAGAAAAGTTTTGCTGCCTAAACTGTACAAATCCTGCCGATTGTGTTGGTGTTCGGAGGAGAGACCTCGACTTCCCTTTCTAAGCGCCCAAATCCATTCCAACAACAAAAGATCAATCGATGGTTGGACGAACGAACCGTCCTGCCTGCGAGCACAACCTAAAGTTAAAACTGATGGACATGATAGCCTCGGTTCTCGGTGTTCCGGAACTTCCACTGGTTAGGAAACTCATTCCCACCGTGCACCAACACGGTAGAATATGCGGGGGGCCAAAGTTTTCCGTTTCATTTGCCACACCAAGACTTGCTGGAGTTGGAAGAATTTTTAAACTAAATTTCGTACTTTCTGGAGAGAGAGAGAAAGAAAGACTCCAGCGCTTAACGAGTGGAAATAATACATAAGAAGCACTAGAGAAAAATAAAAAAAACGCGTTGCTAAAACAAACACGAAAGAGTTGAAGAGTCGAGGCTTATAAGGGAAAGAAGCAAAAAATACATAAAAACAGAAGAAAACTCTTACGGTGCGTTCGGTTGGAACAAACAAAGGAAATAACTTACACTAAATCAAGTGAACAACTTTTGCGCTCGCTCTACCACCCGGATCCTCCTGGGAAGCCAGTAAGAAGCCAGGGATGCCTAAGGATGATGGGAAACAATGATGGGATTTCCTGCCGGCCTCACACCCCGCACGAAACCTCTATCCACCAAATGAAGCCCTCCGGTTTCCCCGTCCTGCAGTGCAATCTCCGATCTTTACGTATATTTTTTTCATTTCATTTCACCTCTTCCACCCGCAGCACTCCGCTCGGAATAGTTGAAAAAACTATCGGTGTTCCGTTTCGTTCCGCCATCACCACTCCATTATTCGACCGAATGAAGCATGAAAGAAGATCTTCCTGTTGATTAAACTTTCGCTTGCTATTTTTCACATCTCCCCCTCCATGAAGGAAACGTGCGCCGGGCAACCACCGAACAGAACACTTGACGCTATGTTTTCGGACTCGACTTTTCGATTCCGAAATCCGAAAGGAGTAGGCAACCTCCGTTCGGCACTATTCCCTCGCTAGGTCGCTCTGATTACGGAGCCTCTCGTTATCCCCGCCTCCACGGTGCTCGAGTGTGCGCTAAAAATATTCAACCGTCGGTTCACCACACCACACGGACACGGGCCGATGTAAAGGGTCGATGTCGTTGTCCTCCCGGGCGGAAGCTTGGCGGCAAATGAGAAAATCAACACACGCCTCCGTCGGAACTATTTTTTGGAGAATTTCAAGTATTTCCTTCGGTAGGCTGACGAAAAATTGCATTCTGGTTTGGGGTAGCGCGCGGAGAGCAGCAAAAGGGGTGGGGGAGTGGGTTTAGTTGAATTCCAGTCGGAAAACTCGCTACCGTAGTTTCGTGAAGCGGACACTAGGATGTGGCCAATTTTGTTGTGATCATAGCAGTGGAAGGGGGGAGCGGAAGAATGCATTTACACTGTCGCTGCTGAGCTGTTAATTCGGATTAGCGGAGAGCACTTTTCCGGCACGTTGTTTTCTTGCGTTGTGTTAACGTGTGCTTTTTGCTGCTCGTGCTGGCGTTGTCAACGGGAAAGGATTAGTGTTTCCCTGCCACGGTAGGCAAGAGTTTTTCAAAGATTTATTTAAATTCTTTGCTGCTGGATCGGCAGAGTTTACTGAGGAAGGCTTAATACATTAAAACGATTTAATGGTACTTTTTTTAGCGAACAGACATGCATAAAAATTTGAATAATTGTGAGACTCCTTTATCCTTCCAAAATATTGCACTAATGATGTAATTTTCAGGTGTAAACTTAATGCTTTTCCATGCTGGGTCCATGATGCACGCAAGTGATAAACAGATTGGTTTAACGATGAATTACTCTACGTCCAAGTAGTCTTCGGAAAGATTTCAATGAAAATAAATAAATAAAAATAAAGACAACTTAATGTCCTGTCTCTCCGAAATCTCCAGCACACCAGAGTTCCGTCTTTTGAAACGTTGACATCGCAATAACGGAAGCTGACAGTTCGGACAGATAGAAAACAAAATGGCAATTTCTATCTGTTCGACTGTGAGGAAAGGAAAATGAAGTTTACCAATCAGCGACATATGCGCCAAATGGGTTGATTGGTGGCATTCCTTTAGAATTACCAGCACACATATACACAGCAAAGCACACGTTCTACTGAATTAAATCTTACAGAACGTCGCGCAGCCACAATCAGAAATTCTTTGCTCTGAGCGGCGAAACTTTGCTGTCATCAGTACGGAATGGTAGCCCTTTTGGGCAGCCGACAAAAGAAAGTGCTTACACGGGCGATCCACTAGCGATCCGCCAACCTCATCATCGGCATGCTCTCCCTCGTGGAGCCTTCGTTCGGGCGGTTACCAAATAGATGTACCCAGAAGAGACAGGGCTCTGTTCCGTGCCCGCGCCCAGGAAGAACCGCTTTTCTTCGGTATGTACCGAACAATGCCGGACGATGCGGTGCGACCTAACCCAACGCGAATGCGACATATATCGTTATCGCAAACGAAAGCACCCGACGACCGGGACGGAAACGGTCCGGAACGGAAATGTTTTACGCTCACTCGGTCGATTGATAATGGCACTATAATTCCGCTGCCAATCCGGAGAGTGCCCATTCTTTGGGTCATTTCATTTCGGGATGTGTCCCTCCGCTAAAGGCGGGGGACGACGGAGGAATGAATGGAATTGCAACAAATGGGATCTTTCTATCCGTTTTTTTTGGGTTTGTCTTTTTTGCCTGTAGAACTTTTCTCAAAATTTAATCAGAACCATTTTTCCGATCCCGAATCCCGAAGGAGTTCGAACCCGAGAAGACCCGGAACGACACGTTGCACAAGCATTCGGTCCCGTTGGGGGTGTGGGATGTGTGTAGGAATGTGTACCGAGGGCAACATTTTTAATACGATTCGCAGGAAGAACGTATTATTGCGAAGGACGAAAATGGTAGCGAACGATCCAATAATGGTAGATATTTTAGGTTAAGGGATTATTATGCAAATGACGCAAAAATGGGTTAGTTTTGGTTCTATGATCGGATCATTTTTGTACCATCTCGACATCATATCAGACAAAACTTCGAACAACAATGGCACATATTGAAGGACTGAACAACAAGAAACATATACACGGTTTATTTGAAACGACTGTTAATAGACTTATAGAAGATAACATCGATTCTTCGTCAGTTTCAAAACTCAATCCGCATCGTTTACCCAAATCGGGCTGAGTAAACTCTCCAGATCCTGCCTGCCGCCCCTCTACGGGCTGTCACTTATCAATGTTCGAAAAATGATCCTAATTGCAATACTGATCCGGCTTTGTTTTGCTGGGGTTTTGCTCGTTCCGCTCCAGATTCCGGAACAGCCCGGCTGGTCAGCAATTTCCATGCGGAAAAGCTTCATCTTCCACAGCGCTGCATGAAAAGAAAGTAAGAAAGTATCCGAACCGGAACTAGTGCAGGCTGGTGCAGTATCATTTGCAGCTTAAGCATCTCCAAAACCAGCCGGATTACCAGCACCTCAGTCGAGGCGTCGGAGACCGCAACGGCATCGGATGTTGCGGTTTTATCCCGGTAGCCGCACCGGAAGGAGGGAAGTTTGAATGGGACGATGGGAGCAGCAAGCTGATGAACTCCGACATGAGCGCAGCATTGAGTGGCAACAATGGTAATTTGTTCGACTCGTTTTATTTTTTTTTCATTGTTCTTCCTAGCTGCCCCGATGCCCTGAAAAACGGTCCGGGACAAACAGCATAACCCGGGAGCCCGGGAGCAAATTATCTGGCTGCTGGTTTTGAAAACAATCGCCCCGTACACCACCGTGTTTAGGGTGAAACAAATTTCCTAAATGGAATTTGCCTCGACCGTGTTTGCGTGTTTTCGAAGAAAGCAAAACTGGTGGGAAGGATTAAAAAACATAGGCGAATTAGGGAATGTATTTTGTACATTCCGCAAATGGGTTGCGAAATACTCGCTTCTCTGCCTGCAAGTTGTATCCACGCAGCACTGTCCGACTGGGAATAGGTTTATTTCCGGTTCGATGCCTTCGGTGCAGCCGGTGCACTAAAATTATGCCAATCTGCGTCGGCCTGAAGCGGTGGGAGCAAGCGCCAGCGCAATCGTGAATTTATGGCCACAAAATACTGCTTGGTCGAGTATTGAAGCAACGCCACTAGGGGAGCTAGAAAATTGTCAAAAAATCGCCATCAAAACATCAAGCAACACACAGACACACCAGAACGCAGCCAGTTGCTAAGTGTATGTACGTTTTGCGTGGAAACCAAAGTCTGCAGGCGGTGAGCACAGTAGGGAAAATACCTTAATCGGATTGCATACCGCCGGGAAGCCCGCTAGTGTTGCAGACTGTTGCTGGCATCGAGCCGCGGTACCTCAACCACGTCGATGATGGATAGCGTGATGCGAGCGGAAGTTGAAACAGGTTCATTATTTTGGATTTATTGATTCCAGTAATGGCCGCCGAAGGTGGCGCATTGTGTGGGCTGCACCGAGCCTTTGCCGCTGGAGATGGATGATCACGAAAGGCAACATCATTTTTGTGTGCATGAGAGCAAATTTATGGCGTTTTATACCTTGCCCCACCCTCAAAAACCACACATCGGCCGTCAGATCGAAGAAACGAAGAAAAGTTCCTTTGGGGCAAGAAAATCCCAACGCCGTCCCGAGCAGGATAGTTAAACGTTCGTGAAGCAGCTTGCCATTATGGTTTGACCTGCGCCGTACGGTCTCTTCCCGCTTGCGATAGTGATCTTCCGGTGCGCGTGAGGAAGATTCATGAACCGACCGTTACCTGTGTTGCCTGCGGGAAAATGGAGGCCCCAAGGATATTGGAAAATAGTTGCATCGTGTACGGTCCCGCATTGACGGGGTGAGGTGATAGGGTGAGGGGAAATTTATGATACCTACGGGCTTTAATTAACTGGCGCTCGGAAATAGAGCCGACACTCAATCGAAAGAAATTTATCGGGTAAACAAATTTATATCGCGAAACTTCCGACATGTTTTGATGCTCGGACGAAATTTATGAATTAATTTGTCAAATAAAGCGTTCATAAAGTGTTCGTGCAATGCAGTTTTTGTGCTTTGTGACGTTTGCCTTAAAGTATGCAATCTGCACGACAAAGATGAAATAAATATGGAACAAATTGTTCACTTTTTTTTCAAATCAAAAGTGTGCTTCACCCATCTTTACAGGCAACTAGCAAAAAGAGCTACAATTTCGCTCTATCGATGCCATACAAAACGACCGGGCATGAAATGAACAAAGCTAATGTACATACTCGCAGCAAGCATTTTCAACTGCTGAATTTAATACCAAACGAAACCATCTACATAAGAATACCAAAAAGGGCAACCATATGCAGTGGATTCCGTACCGAGAACCGGGAGTGGAAAGCAGATACTTACCCTTTACAAAACTTTCGTCCCGAAGATGGCCAATTAAATATTAGTTTGATAATCTATCATGGTTTGGTCAAATGGTCCCGACCTATTTCCCCTTTCGACCAATGATTGCCCATATTGCATTTGGCAGTGCTTGGCCGATGATAACAGATAAAATGTTTATCCTTTTTAGTCAAACTTCCTGACCGATGGAAAGTTTCATGCTGCAGCTCCTGTTGCCGAACGCGATCGTACCGTTTGCCGGTACAGGATGATGCTGCTGAACCGGTGCCTCAAACCCATGTTCCAGGCGTAAGTTGTTTACGAGTTCACTCATAGACAAACATGCCTGGCCCGGTCGTTGGCTGAGGGAAATGAAATGGTCTTTGTGAAGCATCTTCTTAAAATCCCTCCAAGCGCCGGCACGAACTCGGTGAACTCAGTTGTTGTCTCTAATCGAGCGAGTAGACATTACATTCACTATCACAACCAGTTTAAAAGACTCGGAATGGATTGAAATTTTCACAACCGAACACAAGAAAAAAGCCCCAATCCCAATCATTCCCAGGATTTCCCGCTCCAAGAGTACTGAGAAGCTTTTCAATCCGTCCGAAAGCAGCGGGGAGTGTAACTCAAATCACCGACCGACCTAACCAAACCAGCAGCGTATTTGCGCGTCCGGCACACAGAGGTTGAGGTTGTGGAAAAGTGTTTCCTAGAGAGAGAGAGCGGAAGGAAGTGAAAATATGGTTATTTAATCCGGTGCCGAGATTTTGCATACGGTTTGGCGAGCGACTGGGCTACGTATGTGTACTTAGCAGCGGATGGAAACGGTCGGCTACCGTCCCCCGTGCCGTTCCTGGCGATTGTCTATGGGACGGATTAGAGGGAGAGACGCTTCACCCATATTTGTCCGGACGGCGATCGGAACGGGAAGAAGCTCGGAAGTCGGAAGCCGGAAGTAAATTACTGGCATTGTTGGACGCCGGGAATGGCCGGAAAACGGAACTGCATTGCTCAGTGGTCAGCATCCGCTTTTTGTGTATGCTCGGTACGGTCTCGCTCCTACTGCGGCTCCTTTTCGACACCGAAACCCAAACATGTCCTGCCTGTCCGGCAGCAGAGTACGGACGGGAGCCAGCCTTCGGGGCACCCGCCTTCTACCAACCAACCTTAAGACAAACTCCATCGGCATGGGCAACGTGCGGTACACGCTCAGCGGATGGTTGCGACGACGACCGTCCGCAAACAATGCGGCAATGGGGACCGAAAACGCAATCAACTCCACTGCATAAACATGCCCCGGAGAATCTTTGCTACATGGCCACGGTAACGGTGTAATACGCCCGGTCA
>JXXA01012606.1:0-15090 GCA_000956255.1 Anopheles punctulatus | reverse complement strand
TCTGTTTTCAAATGACATTTGCTTCAACCACTATCTTATTGGAAACGGAAACTTTACAGAATGTTTCAGCTATGCATACAGTACATTTTTTCAATCCATCGGCGATATTATAAATACAATACGTGACAAGCTCCATCAAACATGTTGGAAAAGAAAGAGCATGGTGCCGAAACGATGAGCCATCTAAACCGTACAGGCCCTGAACCATAGCTACCCGTCCCATGCATAGTGTGAAAATTTTTAAATTTGATTCAAAAGAAAACACAATATCTAAAACAAATTACTTGAACAAGCGCCCTCGTGCAGGCGTCGATAAAACGCATATGCTTTGCCAGAGTGTTAGCCGATGTTAGTCAACAATCTTTATCTGGTCGTGCTACACTGTAAAACTGTATGGTAGCAAATATTAAGCAAAAATTGTCCATTAGTTTTACCATAGTGACGTCGGTCATACACTAGCAGCAACGGGGCACACGGTGCAAACACAACGAACGCATCGAAGCTAACTGAAGAACCAACATTTGCTCTAGCACTAATCCTGTCCAACGAATGACAGTATACGTGGAGCCGTAATACAGCTAAGACAGTGAACACTTTACGTCTGGTGAAAAGACGCCGAGCATATCATAGCACGTCGGAAACAATTTTATTGCTTTCGATTCGCGGTTCTTCCGGTTGACGTGTTCTGGCAAGAACAAAAGTGCAGTCGCTCCGCCTCACGTCGATGGATGATGGTGATGAAGATGGAGCTTGCGATGCTAACGTAATTGAGCGTACGGTGCCGCTAAGATCGAGATCAAAGACGTACGTGTTGAATTATGGCTGTGATTACTTTGCTGCACCCGTGAGATAATCGGATCGCGTACTGATACCGACCCGTCAGCACCATCAGGAGGCACGCAGGAAATTATCTCGTGTCGAATCGATCGAAATCGATGTGCTTCAGTACGGAGCCGACGACGGTCGACCCAAGAGGAGTCACATAAATCAAGCAAGCACACATAAAAACATTATTGAAGCTGCTTCCGCCTGCCGGTACGCTTTCCATCAACTGACTCTGCCGGAGTCAATTTTCTCTCGTGCTGCACCGCACTACAAATACCGGTAGGAATCGACAGCAGTGAACGTGACCGTATCACTCGGAGTTTGACCAAATGCCTATCGTGTGATCATATCAGTTTACTTTCTTTGCTCTCAAAAATCGATCGCTTGATTATGGTTGGCTACCGATTGGGCGTTTGTAACGGTATTCTAAATTACCGCGCATGCAGGACTTGAAACGTGTGCACTATAATTGACCGTATTCTTGTAGGCAACTGCTGAAACGGACGCTTGAAAAATAGCAATAAATGTTCCATTTAAATTTAAGGTATTTTAAAGGTACAATACACACAAAAATTGTTTTGCTATTCTAAAGTTGGACTTTAATAACAGCAACAACAACAACATTTAATCATTTCATTAAAATCTCCGCTAACATTTCTGGATCAACATTTATGGAGTTTAAGTCTTTTTCATCAAATATTTCGTTATCATGTTTCTGCTTCATGCCGTGCTACCGTTTAATTCGGAATATTTATGGAGCATGATTAAATGGTGATTTTAACGATTATGTGTGATATCCACGTAGAAACAATACTCCGTGTAATAGATGATCCTCTCTGATCCTAATTTCATCCCGGATCATACTTGAATATCTCATATAAAATTATTCAGATCATCATGACTCAAACTATATTTGTTACTCAGTACATATACTCAGAAAAACAAAAAAAGGTACAACGATAAATAATGACATCTCCATGGGAACGATTTATGCCGAAAAAATCGAGCTAGTGCGGATTTCTTTTCATGCGTTTGGCAGAGCAGTAGGTGCTCTTCAGAATGTGGACAAGATGGTTGCTATGGATAGTGGACATCAACTGCATCACAGTTCCATGACTTCGAATGGAAAAGAGACTACGCCTTTCAGGCATCTTCTTTTTCACTCCACGAAGCAACATCCTGATGCAACACTTTCGTCAGCTGGTGTGGCTATAGCGTATGAGGGACTAAGCTTGGTGCAGAAGGTCATTCTGCTTAACACCTTCCATCTACCCAAGCTACGCTTCGTTGCATCGTTATGTTGCACCCGCGAAATGGTACTATCTAAAGCTACCTACATCCTTTGCTCATTCCTCTGAAGCAGATGTGAAGTAGGTGGCATAAACCTCCACATCTTAGCTACAACTGTTCTTGCTTTGGCAACTAACCCGTACGTTGCAGACCGGGACTGCCTTCGGGCCGATGCCCGTGACATCCGAAATGTTCGAAAACCCACCTAGAAAAATTTCTTACCCGAAGGTGTCTGTGGAGTAAATTGCAGAAAAATCTGGAGAAATATCTCGTCCTCAACACTCACGTCCCAGCGACTACTCATAATCAATGTTACGTCCTCAGCTGCGACTAGTATTGTCCCCTAATCAACACCCTACTGCATACGTTTGCCTACTGCAGAAGAAATGGTCCCGCTTGGGGTGCTGGGATCTGCAAGGACAACTCACTAGAGCAGCTGGAGTGGCAGGGTGTCTACGTTCTCCAACTGATTTGTACTTTGATCAACCTGCGCTTGCCGGCACTCATAGAACTTATTGCAGACAAGTTTAGTTTGATACTACAAATACAATCATTATCATCATCAATCCTTGGCAACAACGATGATTTGTTTGATATACACGTCCTTATGTGTGGTTTATAATTTTTATATTAAACTAAGCATGGTCAAATGGTTTCCTTTATGGTTTCCATTATTTGCCAATGGAAACATTTTAATTAATTCATTCATTAATACATCGATTAACTCATTTACTTAACTACTCTCACTTATATACCACACTGAACGAAAACTATTTGGATGATTGATCTTCTTTATACAAATCAAGCGAACTAATGAAATGAACAAACTAGCAGCCACTGTTTTCGATGGACAGCAGTAAAAAAATACAATGTGTTACTTTTTCTAACAAAATAATGACTCAATTATCGGGATTTTATTTTTTATGCTGAGTGTATTGTAAATAGCAGTGCTTATGTTTGCTGCTGTAACAACTCCTTATTTATCATTCCATTTCATTGTAATATTAGTTGAAATATTTGCATATCGAGCAATATGATTCATACAGTTATTACTGACATATAATCACGTCAGCTTTCCATAAATCAATTGCCTTTTAGCTAACTTGCTCAGTGGCCATTGGTTTAATTCGTAACTGAATCAGATTTACACTTACGTCATTTGACTGCGCAGAAAAGCGTCACGGCGAGTCGCGGCACGATTTCCTATCAAAGTTATAGGACTTCATCAGCAAAGTGCCATGTGCCAGGTGTTTGGCCCGAAATCTTAACGACAATGTTGACGTGTTTGAATAAGTCAATTAACTTGCGATATTACCTCGAATCTCGCAGCGGTGGGCGGTAACTCTGTTGGTTCGACTTCATTAAAAACCGTTGCCAGGAAATCTTAGCCTTGTTGGCCACGGAAGCCATAGAAGGCGTTAATTATTAATTTGCCTCTAAAATATCAATTACACACTGATAACGGCCATAAATTAGTTTCGTGAGCCGGAACACCAGCCTCGCGCCCATAAGCTTCCAACGGGTAACAAGCGAAATCCATCAACCCATCAAACCTTATCAAATATCGCTGGGATGTGTTACATTTTAAAACATTTCGAAGACGATAATCTACGTAGACTGTAGACTGTTGTAGAAGACTGTTTTCCCCTAAAGCTTACAGAAAATATCTAAAAACTAATTTTCTATAATGTACCGACTCGATCACATAAAAACAGTTAACATGCAAATGACGTTTAGTCAGATACCTTCAAGCATCCTTCAAGTTCTTCAAGAACAAGAACAGGATGATAAAGACTATAATTGCCATTAAGTAACAAATAAAGTGACACATTCGGTTTCTATCAACATGGAGACAAAATGTCTATTAATCTGGTAATATTAATTTTGAATCACCAATCGTTCATGCATCAAACATATAAACTCTAATTATATATTTAAACACACATACAAATCATAACAACAGGTATTAGTTTGACTTCCTTTTCGATTCCTGATCCACTTTTTCTATTCAATTATCGGGCATAACACTAATGAGTTTTATTGATTAGCGTACTTTCGTTGTCTTCTCACTTCTAACGTATACTTTTTGCTCATACCATCGACGGCCACAAAAATTTACCTCATGCTCACTGATGAGCAAAGTTTGTGGGTTCCCCGTCTAGTTCCGCAATCGTAAAGCGGCACGTCCTGCAACTTTTGCGACATACAATACGGATGCTATAGGAGGAAAGAAAAAAAATCATAAATAAATGTACACACTACACGGGATTCAACAAATCCTATTTTTATTTCACATTGTGCATATCTTGCTATATCTTCTCGACGCAAAGCTGTGGAAGGAGTAAGGCAAATAAAAATGCTCAATCCGAGTTTTCAGACCGTGTTTTCTGCGAGTTTACCAATCCGAAAAAGGCGTGGTTTTACTGTGTGACTCGCACATACGTTAAGCGGGTTTAAATACTATACATAAAACATAAAACATTATATTTCAAAAATATACCCACCACCGCAGGACGTGTCTTCATCGTGGTCCAAGCAAAGTTTGACGGAATGCAGGATTCAAGACGCCACACAACTCTACTGTCCTGTCATTCGGGAACTTCCCCGGTTATGATGGACTTGACGAGCTAGATAGACCGCCAGACCTTATAGAAATGAAAAGCTCCGGCAATAAGCATACCCGGTGGATGGAGGAATATGTTGCTTTCTCCGAACACGGCGTAAGCCACAGGAAAGCGAGGTTCCTTACCCAGCTGCCAGTCTGACAAACAATCGTAAAGAAAACTTGGGCTCCCATAAAAATGATACGAAAGAATCCGCGTTCACTAATGAATCAAGGACAAAAAGGACGCTACACAGGAGCCAAGAAGAACGCGAGGAGTCGATTATATAACACCAAAATACTATACGAGTTGAGCTACAAGACACGGGTATGTACCGTGGAGAGCCATGTGCTCTGCCAATTTTCGTTGTTCGTCTAGGGTTGAGCGCGGAGTCCGAGAAGAGTTGAGCTTTTTTGGGCTCCCTTTCACCCTATATTGCACGCTCTCTCTTCAGCTTACGGCGCGCTTCCACTCACTCAAATCCTCTTCGCACTCCGGATCCCTTATCGAAATGTGGTATTATTCTATCCCACTCGCTCAGTCTTGCATGGGTTACTTGGATATGCGTATATTTTTCTCACCCATCACCCATCAAAGCATATATATTCGCGAAATGTCAGAAACGCGAGCTTGATGTTGTGTATACGAGTGTGCGCATACGCTGCCAACATGTGGCCTTCGGCGTCTTATCGGTGTGGTAGTGTTGATGATCCACCAGCATCTACTGAGTGGAGTATCTGCACGATGACGGGGCGCGTTGTGACGAGGGAAAGCGTCTAAAGAAACCAATACACTAAATACTATTCCGAAATAGAGCAGCACGAGTCCACTGGAAAGGGCTTCAAATACGATTGAAACTGAACTCGTCGGTAGCAGATCAGAAATGCGCGGAATCTGTGGCGGATACCGATGCTTCGGAAAGTTTTCGATGTTTCACGATTTCTGTGTACCATTCTGTGTACCTCAGACCAGGGGCTCAATTATACATTTTTGTACGCCTCAATGCTTATTTGTAATCAAGCAATGAAATTTAGTATAAATGTATTGGTTTTGTTATCACAAGCAAAATATTCAAACTATTCTATCATATGTTTGCTTCCTCTTATATGATACACACTTTGGCTTCGAAGTCACGGATACATACACATTTTTCAATTTTTTATTCTTCTTGATGTGTTTCATTTAGGAAATAAAAATATACCAATTATTGTTAAATGTTCGATTCAGAACATGTTCGAATTCCCTGACAAGCCCACCGAAATAATAACCAACAGGCTGAGGTAATTTGCTTAATTCATAGTAAGCTATTGCCCGGTACACACATCCTCCTAGGTCCGAATTACTATGTTCTCAGGATCACCTGCGTTAAATTTATGAAACAATCAATCATTTCCAACCCTTTGGATGGACAATAGCAGAAT
This sequence comes from Anopheles punctulatus, assembly GCA_000956255.1. Lineage (NCBI taxonomy): Eukaryota > Metazoa > Arthropoda > Insecta > Diptera > Culicidae > Anopheles > Anopheles punctulatus. The sequence goes on along the minus strand of JXXA01012606.1, from coordinate 8,951 downwards.
GTGCACTAAGTTATCAAAAAAATCCTCGTTCATTGATAAGTTTAGATCAACTTTTCGATGCATTTGCTTTCTACATTCCGTCTTTCTTTTTGCCTACCAACCAAAAACGGGTGAACTCTGCTGAAATCCAAAAGAAATAATCAAATATGGTAGTATCTTACACTGGTTTACGTGCTCTTTTTACTGCTGCAACAACAAAAAACACAATGATAAAGTCCACCCCATTCGGGAAAGTTAAGACATTACAGTAAAGCATCTAAGTCAGCATAATTAGAGTTAGATAGCAAACTTCACCAACTCACGTCTCTCTTACTGCTGGAGGTGGTTGATTAGGTAAAACCAAAACATAACGTTAGCATGCTAGCTGTGTTCCAACCAAAAGCACATTGCCCAGTGGTATGAAGCAATATTTTTGGTGCGTTACAATCGCGTATCAACGATTTCATTTTGCGTCCTTTTTGGACGTGGACTTTATTATCGTGTACTTCCGAAGAAAGCAGTTCGAAAATCTACGCCTCGAGCAATTCAGTGCGCAGCGTTTCCACTATAAACGGAAGGATGCTGCGGGAAGATTGTCAACAACTCAGAAAGGAAAGTGAAAAGTCAATAAAATGTAATACCTTTTTCTAAGTTGTTAAATTTTAGATACGTACCAGGTGGCTCCGTGGCCACCTACATCCAATTGAAATCGACAGACGAAATGCAGACATCATCGAAAAATCGAATGCTTGGCAATTCACTCTGATCATAGTCGTAAAAATGCGTTTTCATAAATTTTAATTTAATCGTATTGTTTCGTAACCAATTCTTTCCATAAAATGACAATCCTTTATGGCAGAAAGTATTGACATCCGCGATTGATGCATTGCAAACTGGATGATGGCTCAAAAATAATTACAGATGCCATATTGATATCAACGTTATGAACTAGCCGTAACACACAGCAAACATTTATATAAAACAATTTTGCTGTATTACTAACAACGGGAAGAATATGTATCATGTAAGGGGGAATAGAAATACACATTATTAAAATCATTGCTGCTTGGTTTAGCAATAGCTTATGAACAAAGTTTACGATAGCTTTTCATAGTTTTCATAAAATCTCCAACAAAAGACGTTGACGTTGGTATGGCTAAGCATGATGCCTCAAAAAACAAAATGCCGGCCATCACCATCATTCGAAGTGCCGACAAATGACGGAACACTCCCTTTTTGCAATATGCTCGCATGACACGCAGGCTGGTGACATTCGCGCATTGGATTGGAAAAAGTATTATTTTCATTTTTTGTACCATTTCACATAGAGAGACCACGAATCGGCATGTATGAAATAATACTATCTACTTCTCTCACTCGCACCGGTTCCCGTAGCGGGATATCGAAGCGGTGTATACACTGGTTCATTTTTTCCTTCTGCTCATCGTTACACGCGTATAGTTTACCCTTGCTTCACCGCCCCAAGTGTCACATTGCTATATTCTTCCCCCATGTTGCAAACGGTCGTAACATATAAAAGGAGACGCACCAAAAACTGCGCAAATACAACACAAGCAGGAATGGGGTATTGGATCTACCAGCGTGCAAGAGTTACCGCAGCAAGCGAAAAAGCTCTCGCAAACCATAACCAGCTCACACATAAAGTTTTCTCACCCGCAAACGACTCCCTGCTGATGTATCCTGTGCAGCATGTGCGATACACCGTTCTTGCTTACTCTCTGTGTCAACTCCGTGAAGGACTCCCTTTTTTCCTATTTTTTCTTCTTTTTCTTTTTTGCTCACTTTCCCGCTATCGCAACACTCTTTTATTTCTTTCTCCTTTATCTCTACACACTCAAACTCCCGCGACGCTTTCTTCGCCTTAGCTGTCCTGAATCTCGATCCTTTTCACGTACACATGCACGTTCTCCGGAAAACGTACGTGCCTCAGAGCTCTCTGCCATGCCTGCTCAACAGAAAGGTACATAAAAACGATCCCACCCACCAACATTCTGTGTGATATTTCACCCACCACTCTCACGCCATCCCCATTTGTCCCTACCGTGGCTTCTACCACCCCATAACCGACATCCAATCATCAAAGCCGAGGGGTTTGGCCCTCACATTCGTCAGTATCACAATATCGGAGCACTCGTCGTGGCAGAATGGCAATAGCGAAAATAAAATGTACGCAAATTTCATTTCTCCATTTTTGTCTTCATTTTTTTCTATCCCAGCTTTCTACCCCTATCTAAGTGGGTCTCCATTCGCAGTAGGCAGCGAGAGAATCTCATTCGACAATGCCATGAACGGGATGCTTATTCCGATCAAAGTCCACATTTCTTCTAGAATCTCCGTCAACGGCCAGCCAGCGTGGGCTGAGGACAGGCTGGGAAAGGAAGCGGTAGAAGAATAATTTCTCCCGAGTACTCAACACACACGTGTATCGTAGCACAACATTTCATTCCATCCGTGGCAGCCTCGTCGCATTTCACGGCCCGAAATGGCGACCGTAATTTTCCTTTCGCACGATGCCGCAGAATCTTATCGTCCAATACCCACGCTCCCCCATTGTTATTCCTCGACGGGAAGACCACGTTTCTGCTATCTATTTAGAATTCGCGCATCAGCTTGAATCTTTTAGATCTGCGTTTTCCTTCATGGAGCTTGCTTGAATCGCCTCCGGAGAGCCGTGGGTAAGTGTCAATAAAATGCTGTCACGTTTACGCCTGCCATGTCTAGATGAAATGTTGCTCTTATTGCACAACAAGAATGAAAATTAATAGAGTGTGATTATTTATGTAGAAAACGTATCACAAATAGTAACACAACAATTACGCCATACTGCTAAGCTTGCACATTACACAAACTAATTGTAAAATATTCAGAAAAAAACGCAAGATGCTACCGCCAAAAATTTACGAATGTTAGCAGAATTTATCAACATTAAATTGTTGAGATTTTGAACTCTATACACGCTCGGATAGAAGAAAATCTTCGTATTTCCATCAAAATAGTATCAGTGTTGACGACGAAAGACGGAAGCAGATAATAAACGGTTTGTCTCAAGGTAGAGCTTCGTCTTATCTATAATAAAATATCTTAAGTACACATGTTGCCGTTTCGCTTCGAGGCTACCTGTTTGAAAGCCATCCTGCTTCTCTCCGTGGACGGTGCTAACAACTTCCACATGCAGGTCACCATAACCAGGCCGAAAAATTCGTACCATACTGACGATCATATGATATCACCGTCTTCCTCGTTTTGTCTATCGCCTGTTGAAAGTACGCGATTTCACCCCTCTGCGCCAATTCTATTAACCTCAAAATATCACGGGCAACGATGTGACGATGGTGATAAGGCGTTTTTTTAATTAAAGAGCCTCTCCCCAGATTTACCTAGAAATTGTCTTACTGTGTTCGTTTTGCACTTTGACACAGTCAATTTTCGTCCTAGTTTGTGTCCATTTTCTATGCCACAGAGTTTTACAGTGCCACGAAGTTTCTTAACATCTGCATTGTGAACCCGTGCAAGGATATAAAATCCCAAAATCGGGTCAAGAATTTTGGGAAAAAATGTCATCTTCAATTTAAAAGAGATTATCAATTGATCCGGAACATTAATTCAAATAACATCTCAAGATTTTTACACGATTTATTTATTTTCCATATTATTTTTCCTTACTCAGGAGTTCATTGTAATATACATATTCTATTCCTCCAGTACAATGAAACATATTGGCTACTGATACTATTATAGTCGAAAAGAAAATAGCACTTCAGCACAGCATCTTAGTTTCTGAATATATATATATATACCATCACGTTAAATTATTTGAAAAAAGTCATGATGTGGCAAACGAATTTTAATTTTGCAGGATACCAACTATCTACTCTTCGCTTGTGAGAGACAGATATAATGGAATTATCATATCTATTTTGTAATTTAAAAATCGGCGTCGCTAGCCCAACTCCATCATGTTTATTTTGATAAAACAAAAAAGGATGTTTTTTCAAATAATCTTAAACCAAGCTAACTTACCAAATTTTAAAAAAAATCCTATTTCATAGTCTTGCTCTGGCACACCGAACTATGACATTTGTACTTCGAAATTTAGAGGATTTGTCAGGATTAATGGAAATCAGCCTTGAGAATTGTATTAGATTTGAATAACTTACTTGCGTTTTGAAGCTGATATCATACGAATAAGCAAATATAGTACATTGGCGACATTGTGTAGTTGAGCTAATTTAAACGAAAGAATAAGCAATAGGGTAAGAATTTACTCTGCTTGACTGCATTAAACATTTGCAAACATTATAGGGTACAGTAACTAATGAAACTAATGGTATTTTACAAACCAACATATTTTTCGAAAAGGCTGTATACGTATTGCTGATTGCACCCCGTGGCCTGTTTGTCTATAATTCATTCAACGCAAACCATCACAATACTTACCGAAACAATCGATATAACGATTAAATCACCGTCAAATGATGGACACAATAACCTAGATACGACTTATAAATGTAGTTGCTGCCACAATGCTTTCATACTCATTATCTACGGAAACTTTATCATTTTCTAGGACGAATCGACCGAGTCCATCGTCTTCGCACCTAGCCCATAAAACTGCACACTTCGTTATGGAGACGTTGGTGTTCGAAATGAAACGTACCGACCGAGGAGTAAGAGGCTAATGTGGGGGAGTGGGAAGAGCAGAGGAGTGGGAGAGGCGAAGAAATTAACATCAGCGAAGAAGACACGACAACTTCCTTCCTGTCAACAGAGGCCTCATCAGCAGTATTCGTTCAACCATTTGCCTGTATACTCGCCTTCGCGTTTTAGTCCGGATAACCTTTATGCTTGGCAGGTGCCACTCCTTTTCTCAGCACCCGCAGTTGGCGGTGGAAAAATTAAGCATAGCCATGTACGAACGGACGTAGAAACCTGTCAATCAATATTTCATAGGACCGGAAGTATACTTCAAGTTCTTTACGTCTCGCTCAGCAAACCCTCCACTGGTTTCACGTTAAATTCGTTCATTAATCAATCCAATAGTTCTACTGCTTCGGGAACGAATTTTAGCAACGTATGCACCCAAATTTAGAGCTATAAAGAACAACCAGCGTATTGTATGTTTGTGTGTTTCGTAGTCTTTTCAAGCTTGTTTGTGAGCATCAGCGAAGCCACTTTAAAATTTTGTTCATTGTACTGTTTTAGAATGCGATTTGTTATGATATTTTTTTTTTATTCGATTTATGTAATCGAATTTTGGGAATTACTCCGTTGAGAACACAACAGATATTTTCTATATATCAAAACTGCTAGTGACAGTATCGTAAAGTGTTCGTATAGTACTCAACACTTTTGCAAACTCCCCATATTGATTTCCAGTACATCTTCATTACTAGACATTCCAAAAGTTTCCTGTGATAGACGGCCGCGAAAAAATTGGAAAAAATAAAATAAGACTGTAGTTTAACAACGCATTCACTTCAACTGCAGATGCATCAAAACAAAACCGACCGTCATCCGAACAGAATTAAATCTTTGGCTGTCCACCACACAGATTCTTTACTTAAACACATTCATGTACTTCTCCATCTCTCAGCTCTCCATCACACCGAACCGTGGTTTTGAGCTGGACCACAAGTGTGATAGAGTACGGTTAAAAAAGAGGCAAAAAATGGTAGATGGATGCGGTAGGAAGCAAAGTCAACGAATGGTTCAGATGACTGGAAAAGTTGAAATTGTAATATTTTATTCAACATTAAGCCACACAATTCGTAAATTTCAGTTCGCTTCCCGTACACGTCATGTTACTGACTGTACCAGAAGCTGAAACTGTTCCGAGAGAACCATACCATTCCATCCCGCATCGGTGCTAAAGGCAACAAGAATGTCAGCAATCGAATGCAAAGCAGTGACTGCTCGGTGGACGGTTGAAGTTTGAGAGTATGTACTTATATTTCTACTTTTTAATATTCTTTCGCTCTTCATTATAAACTGTCCCACAAGTTCGCGGGCCGGATCCCTCGAGTCGCAAAATCCGTCGTGTGGAAAATGCCGGGGCATCGCGCTGCGAAGACGGAGGTCAAAACCAATGCCGCAATCACTCATCCCTGCTTGCGCTGAATGATGAAAAATAGGAACGCAACAAAAAAAAAGATGTGACGGTCGTCACAAAATCCGCACCAAAGTCTGCAATTGTTCCCAGTAGCTCCCATGCCGCTGCCACCTGGGTGTTTACTTTAACCTATGCACCGGCCGAATCGGTTCGAACATTTTTGACAAAACAAAAGCCCGAACAAACTTTTTCCTTTCTCGGCAACCACAACCATTTGCTTTCTGGAATATTTAAATTTATTCCAATTCTTTTGCAAAGCTTACATTATACGTAAAACCGAATGACTACCCGTGGGATGGGTTTATTCAGGGAACTGAACGACATTCAACGCTTGCACTAAGCGATTCGATTTATTTGTTAAATATTAAATCACCTAAGCTCTAGCTAACGTTGAGTCAAGACCATATTTTACGTAAAAATACTCACATTTCTAAACCAGAAATGATGCTCAAAAAGCTATTCAATAAATGTTACACAAAATTTACTCTATCGATGGTCTTAAAATGATGCATCAGTTTTGAATGAATGTTAAGAAAAATGAATGTTTGTGTAAACAATTCGTTATTTTTTAGGCTCACCAGGGAACCCCAATGTCCTTTCGCCCCACATAGAACTTACTCAAGCAATTGTGCAGGTACAATGCCAGTCATGTTAGCTGTCCTTTACTCTTTGCTTTTCAATTACGATACTATCAAGAATGTATGATCCATTCCTGGAAAACTTAGTACGAGTGTCGTTTCGTTTAGTTCAATATCTGTTCTTGGCTCACAAGAAGAACACAACGGGAAGGGTTGAAAATGCTTTCGCGACTCCTACAATCTTTTTTTCCTAAAGTTATCGAAGAACCTTTTATGGAATCGAAATTGAATGGACAGATGAAAACTGTTCTCATCATTTCGCCAATCAGCAAACTGCAATGTACATAGCAATACAATACCAACTGTTCCATCTTCCCCTTCTGTTCAGACGTATGTAAATAACGTTCTGTTCACAGTACATAGTGAAATTTCACAACTTACACTGTGTAGGACTCTTTCAACTGCACCTGACGTCAAATTTTCTCTTCGGCTGTAAGCAGCCTGCTGTACTTTTTGCATGTTTTTTTTTACAAGGACTCATTTGAATTCCATAAAAACACAACGCTGGGGTTTAAGCCTGCACAAACAACTTTAGAATGCATATTTAACATTTTGAACATTTTAACATGTTTACATTTTTGCAATAACTCTAAAATCTCAGACATGTCTGCTTTGACCTATTTATATATGCAAACAGAATCCATGGAGACCAAAGCCGGTTTCCAATATGTTACGCCATTTAATCATCAGCTTCTTAAGTAGAAAGGGATTATTTTTCATCGAACGAATAAGTTCTTCACCGAACTCACCGGTAGATGATACAATTTTCTTCCGACGGTGGATGTCAGTGAAACGCACGTGCCGGAATTGACTTGCCGGATGGAGCGAAGCACAGTGGGTTTGAGCGATAGTGTGATCCTTTCCCGTTCCATTTCCCGAGAATGCGCGTTTACTCGCCCTCGTCCCCGTTGCTTCGGCCTTCACCCAACCGGCACGCGCTTCCCAATCTGCCCTTTCTACGTAACACGCCCCGTGACCTAGGCGATGGAGTGGATAGTCGCAGCAGCTCGCCTGTCCAGGGGTTGATTGGGAGCACGAACTTTTGCCTTTCCACAGCAGTCGGTTCGATTTGCCGTCGCACAAATCGCGCTCTAAAAGAGTCACTTTTTCTGTTTTATTAGATTTTGCCTTTTGCCTTCACTATCCATCTCTGTAGATGGCAAAATTAAAAATCCCGAATCCCAAGTCCGGGACATCAAGCAAAGCGAGACAGCCGAATCGATTACAGTAGCAGTGAAGGCGTTTTTTTTTTACATCGCCGTCCATGGCGAGTAGCTTCAAATCGAATCCGATTTTGTGACTTCGCATCAGTCGATTAATTGGGAAATAATCTTCTCTTCTCCGGCTCATTTTTTGTTCATTTAAATATCCATTTCCCACTGCACGGCGAGCTTCTCGTTCAGCCTAGGCATGACTACTCATCATTAGCGTTCCATAACATTACCACCAGACCTTAACACCGCCTTGTTCGTGAGGATGTACATTTATGAACGTTTATGCGTTCAGCTGTACCTAGACGATAACAGCGCGAAATAAACTAGCGAAATATAACAAACACGCCGAACCGGTTAATTCGGTGGCAGGTTGGTCTACGGGGCTTTTACCCACCTCAAAAATGCTGTCGATACAGCAAACAAGTCCTACCATTCGCCGGGACTAAGTTTATTATAAAGTCATATTCTGGTGAATGCGGTAAAATCTTCTTTCCATGCTAAAACAAAAGAAAATGAGAACAAAAGCGACCTAAACAGCACACTGCTAATTCTTCTCCCTTTTCATAATTAATTACAGATAAAAGGCATCATCATCGGCAGGAGATCCTTCGCAACGCACGGCCTCGCGCTGACCGCGCACCAGTAGTTGGAGCATGTATTATCACCAGGTTTTGCTGAAGTAAACGCGAGAAGATGTATTAATGAAGAAGCGGTATAGTATGGTGTTCTTCTCAGACGAGTTTAATGTATTAATTACGGGAAAGCATGACTATGTTTCAGCAAACCAGGACGGTTAATGAAAGTGCCCCACATGAACGGTGAAAATACTCGGAACGATGTGTAGGTCAAGTTGGTTTCATGTATACAATTATTATCCCACAAAACCCATACGTGTGTAAAGGGTTGCTTAAAAAATAACACAATAATTTCGTCCAAAAGCGGATTTAAGCGTTTTCCATCGTTAAATAAAGACGTTTGATTGAATTTTTT
>JXXA01012602.1:0-31393 GCA_000956255.1 Anopheles punctulatus | reverse complement strand
TCACAAACTCATTCGAGGGTTGGAATGGAATCACGACAAAACGATCCTTTCATAGCGCGCGCAATAGGCGCATTTTTGCGCCATCGGTTTCTTTTCTGGACCATGACCGGCGACGGCCAGTGGCGGCGGCAGACCCAAACACCAAACGGACCGACCCAGCCCGATGCGCTGGACGGAGTGCTGATGGGGGAGGTGGATGCTGTTCAGTTCGCTGCTGAATGCTGCTCCTGTGCTGCGCACGACGACGGCGATGACGACGACGACGTCGACGGTTCCTTCGAAGTCGGAGTCGTCCAAGGGGAAATGGGCTTTTAATGCGGAACGCGCCATAATTGCTGGCAAATAGCGTGCAAAATCGGAGCAGGCAGAAGGGCCCCCACGGGATAGGTAGAGTACGTCTCGGATGGGGTAAAATATAAGCCCGCACCCATTACCATCGGGTTTTGCGAGTGTAACTGGCTGAAGGCAACCCATCACCCAGGGCCGCCTCATAATCGTGTGTGATATTATGATGAGGACGATGCTGCCGGAGGAGAGAATAGTGTGATGAGAGATGGGGTTGCTGGAGGCAAGTGTGGCTAGCAGTTCTATCGCTTAGCACAAGCTCTACCGGGGGCACCGTTAAACGAACCTTTCACGTGTGATGGCCAATGTATCTTTTCGATACGCGTGTATCATGTTTCGGAAAATACAACCTCATTTTGTAGTCGTAACCGAACTCGCGAGCCAAGAATAAATTAAGCATTTTCTTATCATTAAAGAAATACAACCACTTTGGCAATCGGATGTGTATGGATTGGAAGGCGAAATAAATCCACCCCATGTAATTAAATCGACTTCACTTAGGTCAAGCAGGCTCCTTTTGATCTTCCTTTATCTTCCTTTAGAATGTGGTTCATAATTGGACAAATCAACAATAGATTGTATGTATCGAATAGAGTACCACAAGTTCAATTAATTGTTGATATGATATTTTATTTACATTTAATTTGAATTTATTTAAAAATTGCAAATAGGGCAACTCCTAGTATTAAACCTGTAGTATGTTGGGCTTGAGAAGACATTATGTTAAACTGGGAAACGTATTTAGATTAGAATATTGAAGTATGTGAAGTGAAGTGAAGTTGGAAGAATATTGTAGCGTTTACGATATTCCAAATCATTTTGGTTGGTTCTCAGCGAGAGTGTATGGAAAATTGAAGTTTTCAAATCATTCTCGACGTCCGTCAAAACCTACTTCGAAAATTGACACTGAAAAATTCACATGTTTGACTCCAAATCATTAACTCCATTAACGTTCCGAAAGCCCCTCGGACGTTTCACGTTCAATATCAGCGCATCTTAGAATCGGGGAGTTCAATGTTCCAACCCACCCATGTTTCGTGCCATGGTCCATCGCATGCGGCAGCTGCAGCAGCGTCTTGGTGCAAAAGCGGCTCTAGGGCATAAGGACGCCGCTACTGGCGCATTGCCTGTTGTTGACCAGCCTTGCGTGTGGTGGTGGTGGTGGTGATGCGCCCGGGCTCGTTACGCCTCATGCAGAGTCTGTCCGGAGTGGAACGCGTCGTCGCTCCTCTGACGTGTTCTGTCGGCTGAGGTAACGTCGAACGGCTTGGGCAAGACCCAATCGGCCAACCGGCCGTTGCCGGTCCAATTAGGGCTAGGTGCTCTACCTTTCGTGTGCAGAGGCCCGGCCCGGCCCGGCCAGTCTCTGCCGCAATTGCTGTGCAAGATGATGAAGATGGAGATGATGCACAAAATTAAAGGCGGCCGAAAATAATTGCAACAATTATTCTTCGCGTCCGTCTGGTTGAAATGGCTCTGCTCCGAAGTGGCGGATGGCGATGGGCGCTAGTGATTCGCTTCAAACAGTTTGCCTGGTTCATCGAGGCTGTGAGGTCTGCCACAAGTTTGTGTACATGTGTCTTAATCCTTTAGTGGGATTGAAAAGAATTTTTTAAGCGATATTATAAGATGCTTTAATCAAATTTTAAGTGCTCGGTTTTATGTTGCACACTAAGACAGATTATGGGAAATTGCAATGCGTCAGGTTTTTATATCGTTCTTTATATGGGTGAGTGTTTTTGTCATATTGCTGTTATATCATATTGCTGTTTGGAAACCGGTTTTTCCAACGAAATTATTTCATACACAAAAAACCCTACGATCGAGTTTATGTGTAGGTTGATTAATTACTACTGCCTGCCCTTTAAGAACTGATTTTGTGCAAAAAAAATGGAGTATCTCACTGATTATTATTACAAAAAAATCACAAATTCTCCACTATTTGAGCAACAACCAGCAGAATGTGAAAATGGTATCAAATATCAGAGGGCTCCTGCAGCTGTTATTCTCTCCTGGCCTTGTTTGTTGCCTCAGACTTTATCGATTTAGAAAAAAAATCAATCCAAAGAAAGCCAAAGAAATGCTCCATGACCACCACCACGATCAACCTTCGAGCGCGATCAAGCCTTTTGCTATACAACCGGAGCGCAAAGTTTCAACCGAAGTTGGTAAGTGTAGCAATAAAAACAGTACAAGCAGCAAATTGCGCGGTGGCTTTCATGTAAAAGCTCATACGCTCTTGCGGCGCGGACTGAGCTGCTTGACGACGGTGGAGATTGGGGTAATTGATTGATGTTTTCGACCCTATGAACTCCACTCCACTACTCACTTCTTCGTGTGCGATGATGACAAAGCAGTGGAAGAAGTCTATCAAATTGGAGCTTCTGAGTTTGGCCGGGTGTAAACGCACAGAAAATTGCACAAGGTGATTCAACAGCAGCAGCAGCGTTGGGAAAACTTTTATCCATCATCATCTGTCCGCATCGTCACTGGGCAGCCGCCGATACGTATACCGCGCACCCCGTTGAAAAATGACGAAAAGTGGTCCAGTTTGGCGAGTGTTGTTCCGCAACAACACCCGCCACCGCCAGCCACCCCTTGGTTTTCCACCATCACGGCGGACGGCTTTTCCGTTCCAATCTGATTGCGATCTGTTATGGCCGGTAGCCTTGGGAGGGATCTTTTATCTTCGTCGACTGGCGAAAGGTAAAACTCGCTTTTCCTTCTTTTTCTTCGCAAATCGGGGCCTGTGTGAGTTCCATAATTTTTCCGACCTGCTCGAACGAACACGCGCGGCCATCACTTTTCCGGTCGCGTCCAGCCAGCGTCCAGCTATTGCGAGGCTTGGTCACTGAAAACACCAGCATGCATTCGGATAAATGCACGTGAGAGAGGGAGAAGGAGGTTAGCTGCCCGGCCGAGCGGGGGATGGTACCGCATTCGTGTGATGTTTTAATCATTAGCTTGTTTTTTTTTGGGACGATCATCATGAGAGTACCGTTGCTTAATTTATATTTACCTCAGTGTCCGCCGATTTTTCCTCCCGCTCCAGCACGCGAGTTTTAAGGTTATGAGGGATAATTTTTTTTTTGCACCACTCCGAACACGAGAGATTGGTTCACTGTGCGCTTGTGTGTTGAAACAATCCGTCGACAGTTGTGTACGAAGGGTAATGTTTTCCTTTTTTGTTCGTTTACTTCAACACGGCCCGTTTGTCAGTCACGCGGCTGACGATAGTGAGTGTGAAGTGATAAAGCCTGAACTCACTTCCGGTTCGGAGTGTTACGCCCTTTTCCCGTGCGTTCTAGAAATGTCTCATAATAGATCAGCTGCAGCTGAGTAGATGTTCTATGTGTCTGATGTATCTATGCACAGGAAAGGGAAAGGTGAACCTGGGGTGATGGGCTGACACAATTTTATATTTGAAGTTAGAGGTATGAACATTATAATTAAAACAATAATATATATTGATATAACATCCTAAATTTTCATAGAAAGGATCCTATTTTTATTATTAGGGACGTTTTTATTGGCCGTATTGCTAAAAGGGTCTTAAGAAAATGAAATAAATAAATTGCTATATGGAGTTGTGGAACGTAGTGTAACGCGACGTTGGAACGCTACATAACTTCCAATAGATTTTTGTATCTATTTTTTAATCAGTTCAGTCAACGGAACACAACAGTTATTATTTGTGAAGTTGTTATCCCTTCAGTTTAGGTTTAAAACGTTTGTTTCCTGTAATTAATGTTTTTTTTTATATTGTCAATAGTTAACAATTAAACGATAGTTTTCTTCTTATTCGTCTTTTAACATTATGTGTTATACATGGTCATGCAGCCTATTGATATCATTTCAATCATTGAACAATATTGAATTTCTCTTATGTTTGGTTAGATTAATTGAATTAAATTTCACTCAAGTAATTTAATTTTAAATTCCGCTGTTATGTTTTTCAACAATCAAAAACATGCACAAGTAGAATATATTCAAACATTTTTACATTTAATTAAATTAATGATAAATTTGAAACAACACATCTTTACTTGTAAAAGAAATTTTTCCTGTATCATTTTTGCATTCACAAAACATTTCCTATTTGTACAAACTAAACTTACTACTTTGCATTGAAGTTTAAAAAGTTTTTTGTTCTATTCGCACGACACGTTCTTGTTTTTATAACAAGAAAAATCTAAGAACTTCATGTTCTTAGAATATCTAGATGAAAGAAAAATGTTTGAGTTCCGCAAACTTTAAACTCCCCCAGTGTCTCCCCAGGTGTTTCACCTTAGCACCCAAAGCAAAATGCATCCCTTTATCGTGAAGCAGCAGGGAAATCGAAGGAAGAAAATAAGAAAAGTATACAGACAGCATCCAACCGTCGTGTTCTGTCGTCGCACGGTGCGGCTCACTTATCGCGATGACAGACTACGACAGCAATTTCTGTATCACTTTACCATCTTTTTCTCCAGTTAAGCACACCACCACGGTGCAGCAGAGTTTGTTGCACCGTCGTTTACTTCCCGGTTGCGAATATTGCAATGATTCCGCGTGCTGTTGTGTCGTGCTTCTTTGCCTTAAGCACGGTACGTCGGTGGTGGTGCATCTTGTTGCATTTTTGCGTGTTGTAGCTTGCGATCTCTCGAGGAGCGCGGTTGGGGCCACTTGTAATTGAAGAAGAGATTGCGATCCACCTAGTGAAAGGGGTCAGGTGGAAATGGATTTAGGCAAAGAAGGTGGGATGTTAGCGCAACGTGACATCAATTGCAGTTCTCATTTCTTTCCTTCTCCGGTGCATTTGAGTGTGACAGGTGAAAGCCACGAAGGCAAAGGGAACGAAGCAGTAAAAGCCACAGAGAAAAAAGGGATCGAGAAGACACACAGCGAGTTTATTGAAATAAATAAAACAAAAAAATGTATGAAACTGTACACAGTCGGAAGCAAACCACCTTTCGCGCCCATTCAACGGCCGCGTGCTGGTGGTTGTGGTGTTGGCTAGGTAGGACGATGCATATCGCTTACCTAAATGCCACCTCCAGGCCGACAGGGACAGGGGATGTGGGATTAAATGCAACGGTAACATAAGTAAATAAACGCGTGTGCCCACAGATTTGATTCTATGCAAATATGAGAGACCCATCCGGAGCCTTTTCCAAACCGGAACGAGTGGCAATCCGAACCCAAGCCGTCCTCTTGGCCCCAGACACAAGGCCACTGGGTCTGGTTACGCGAGACGGATTGCGAATGATATCTAACGCGTTGGTCCTCGTCCGTAGTTAGTTAGAAGAGGCAAAAAAAACCTTAACCCGTCTCTTCGCTGGCGGCGGTGTTACTTGAGCCACCGATGGTGTCTAAAATGTTGGACGCGGAAATACCTGAATCACGGTGCAAGATATATCTTTGTCGATAGTTTTTTTGTAACTCCTTTTTTCCTTTTTTTTGTTTTAAACATACTCTCATGACACCATAGGCTGTTCAACGAACGCTAACGATAGTTTTACCCTACTTCTCTTTCGTTTAAGTTACGTAGCGGATTCTCTTTGAAGTTACCTCATAATATAAATCTTTCAGTGCGGTGGAAGACATTAAGTTCGCTTGCGGCTACAAATATGAAAGACAAAAACACAAGCAAGCTCAGAAAAGTTTTGAGTTGCCAGCAGCCCATCATATCTTTCAATATTTATAATGACTTGGCAGTTTTTTTTTACTAGGTCGACTTGTATCACTTCCGCATCGTTCTGTCCTAAAAAGGATTGAGAGTTTTTTTTTAATTCCTTATAAATATGTTGTATTTTAGTTCAAAGTTCCAAAGTTCTAGTTCAAGTTCCATTTTGAATTACTACAACAGTTATTAGGAAGATATCATAGACATAGGAAGATGTTTTCCTTCGCCTAATTTATTTCTCATTTGAACAAGATTAACTACTACAAGCAGGTAAAGGAGCGATCAGTTGTAAGAAAAAGTTAAAGTTCCTTCAATTTTACCATCAAAAGAAACCCGCCTCGATAGATTCTGAATTTGTTAAGCAGTCATCTTAATAATTAAATCAAAAATAATTTTAAAAAATATTTACAAGATTTACAATACAAGACATACATTATTTTCTATTTAACTTCATTTTTCATTTAGTTAAAAATGGAAGTTACTTGTTTGCTGTACAAGCAAAGGTTCTTCTTTACGGGAAAGATGCAGGAAATCGATTCATGTGGAGTTTCTTTAAATGCCAAGAGTCATTTCCAAACTTCAACAAAAACTCCGATAGAGAGGTAAAAAAAGCGTTTAAATCGATAATACTGCGCGACTTGACGCGGAAAGCAGTGTTTAGCTCGCCGTTCGCCGAATACAATTTGTCGGAGGTATCGTGCAAAACAGGTTTTTAGCATTAATTGCACCGGGTGACCAAAATTCCTCGCTCAATACGACACGGTGTACGCGTTGAAAGTCGTTTATCATGGTTCTTTTTGGACAGCAAAACCTATGACAATATTGTATTGTATAGGCCAATGTCAATGGCTTTATGTGGTGAGATTATTTACTATTTTATTATGTGAGGCTCGAGATTACTTTTTACAAAATTAGATAAATTCTTAACTAGCATGAAAGAACTATTTTTTACAAAATGCTTCAACCATCACGCAAAAAATATCCATCCCTAAACGTACGAATGTTGTACATCATTCGGCTTCAACATGGGATTTATAGGGTCGGTCCTCCACCAACTTCAACGGCGCGGTCAGTTGCTTTTGTTCTGCGATTTGTAAAGCGATCTGGGTATAATTTGAAATTCTAACCGCAGCACCGTATTTACCCCGCACTTTGGATGCTCGATGTTTTCGGGCGCGTTAGCGAAGGAACGTTTTGAATTTTGGGTGCCATCTAACTCCCTCCCGGGACCCCCTTTGGGTCTCCCGATAAACGACGCCGCATTCCTACGGTTTCCTGCCGAGTGACGTTCGAGCGAGATCGTTCAAGGCGGCCAAACCGATTCGGTGAAACGTGCGCAACGCCGTTGTAAATCGAGCATGTGGTGTGTGGTAATGCGAGAGCATCGATTGCGCTTGATCACATGGCGGTGGGCTCTCGATCGAATCACCAGCGGCGGAGAATTCCAGGCGGGGAGGGAAAGAATCCATCTCGCCAAGCGGTGGTTGGAATTGGCTGCAACACTCAGTTCCTCAACCCATCATCATCATCGTCCCACCCACCGAGTCGTCTCCCACCATTGTGAGAGTGCAATCGATGACGCAATCCGATGCCGGCGACGACGACTACGACGACGTGGCAATGGGATGTTTAAAATGGGGCTAAGGTTTCAGCAACAGCTAGGGCGGCGGCAGCAGCAACGGCAGGAGCCGTGCGAAGAGCTTTTGCTTGGGTGGTGATCGTTGCCAGTCGATCGTTTAAGTCGAACAACTGCTCGGATGTGTACAGCCTCGCTTAGTAATGCGCTCGTTTTTAAATGCTGCCGTGTGTGGCTCAAACCGTTCAGACCATTTTTTCCGTTTGAATGGCTTTGTTATGCGCACATGAGTGGCGATGCGTCGATCCATTTAATAGCGGACCCACGAGCCATGTCCGGGTTGTGTAGAATCAGCTAGCCTTTTTTTTGCATTTATTGTGCATCAGAATGTTTTTGAAATATTATAAGCTTTTCATACAAGATTCAAAATAAAAATTTCTTTTTAATTCTTATAGTTTTGCTCATCATTTAGTTTCACTGATATGCCTGATTTTATGGGCATTTTTCTATTTAAAAAAATTGTTGTCTTTTATCGTCTTGTCTTTTTTATATTACTCCTTTTTGGTGTATTTGTTATTTATATTCTCTGTTTTTTTTTGTAATGAATTCAACATTTTATACTTATGATTTATACTTGCAACATTTATATGCAACATTTTATACTTATACTTATTATTGTATTGTAATGTCATAAAGTAATGTTGGTGGTATTTTTTATCAAATATTATGTTTTTAAATTGACTTGAAAATGCGACTCCTCAAACTGGTTGCTTGAATGTATAACGTACAGTCAACTCGATGCTGTTGCTGCTGCTGCACCCTATATTTGCGCCAGAACTCGATGCAATTGACATTTACCGCAAATTAACCTGTTGTCTGAGTATTTCAGTTGTTTCTCCTCTCCCACGCTCGTTTTCCTTACACCCGTTCTGCATTACGTTTTAACCACAAAACCTCCCTGGGGTTGCATTTGCTGCTGTTGTGAAGGCAAAAAAAAAATGGGTGAAATGTGCATGCAACCCGCGATCGTTCACTAACATGCACCAGTTCGAATCGTCGACTGTCTTCGCCTGCGTTCCATAACCCGACCAACCGGCAGCGTGTGGTTTTCGAAGGGAAATGGAAAAATTATCCTCCTTTAAGAGCGTGCCATTCGGCATGGCACAGTGAAAGCGGGAAAGGGTAAACGAACAAACAACCGAAAACAGTCTCTCAGGGGGAAAGGGAGTGCCGAGGATGGTGTATATTGTTTTATACGCCTTTATAGAAAATCGTGATCGATTCTATGAGGGTTCGTGAGGATTTTTGAGGATGTATGGGTTTGTTTAGAGTAAGGTAGGTCGATATTGGCTGGTTTTGCAACTGGGATGATGTTTATCGTTTTGCTGCTGCTCTCAGGCCTGCATGTACATTCGTGATCGCGGACAATTGCTTCGAATGCTTCTGACTTTCATTTATTATATTCATTAATGATACAGTCATTGGCTCTTGTCATTTCAAGAGCAAAATGAAGCAAATTCTTTGTAAATTGTATTTGTGCTGTTAAAAGACAAATTGCTGCAAAATTATGTTTGTTGCGTCAACTGCAAAAGAACAATGCTATCGGCTGTTTTTAATGTTAATTTTAACGAAATGCGTCATTCAATTTGCCGCATGTAATTTATTCATCACGCCAAATGGTAAACTGTTGTTCGGCCACACACAAAAAATATATCCTTTTTTAAAAAACAATGGTTATAACGTGTTTTCCGTTTGTATGAAATTCATTTTAAAGGTACGTGGTTTTTCAAAATTACATCCTGTCATTTACGTATCATACGTGCAGTTTCATGTATTTAGCATAAGTTGTTAGTCATTTTAGCAAATTTCGTAGCAAATCATGACAACAAAATGATTATTGGTTGGAAGTATTCCTACCGAGTAAAGATTTTTATTATTTATTGGACATTTATCGACGTGTAATGGTTAAAAAATGGCAACAATTCACAAGGTTGCTTTATTTTTAACTGTTTAAAGCTTTAAATTATAATAAGAATTATTTTTACAAGATTTTGAGCATTATTATCCACATAGATATTTTTTTAAATTGTCCGGCCCTTCTCTGTACCAGAACCGTTCAATTAGATCACCGTAGCAATACCGTCGTTAACGAATCATAGTAACAAAGCAAATCCTCATCCCAATCTGACAGAAATCCTTTCAATAGTTTGTCTTACCAATCCTATTCAAACCGGCAGCTATTCCTCACGACATCGTCCCGAAATGTGTGTGATCCATTGGTGCACCATTGCGTTGGCCTGTTTTACTGGTTCTCGAGAAAGTTCGTACCACATTCCCGGGGGATGCAAGGGAAGCGGGAAAAAACAATCATTAGCTGGCGGAAACTCCGAAATCGAACCGAACCGTTCGAAGATTGACTGGCTGCACGCGCGCGCTCGCGTTAGTTTGTCTTTTGTAGCAGCAGCAGCATACGCTTTCATGCCATTTGTTATGGAAAGGCCATTCAATAATTTAGCCATGTTTACGGGATCCTGTCTGTCACTCGGGAGGTGGTTGCCTTTTACTACTTGCGGCGCGACGTCACGAATGCATCCGTCAGCCAGTCAGCCGGGGTTTGGTCGTGTCGTGTCGTTTGCTTTGCTGCAGCTGCCGAACAAATCGACGACCGACCGACCTACGGTTCAGATGGTAGAGCATTGCTCGAAACTGCATCGTCACTTTGTGCTGTTGTCTTTCAGGAGCGTTACGAGCATCTATAGTAATGGGAATATTTCTCTTATATTTTTTTTCAAAAGATGTAATTCTCTACGAACATGTGCTTTTAATATTAAACTCTAAATGGTACAAGAATTGCCTGAAGGATTTAATGGCTTCTAGAAGAAAATCACGAATACCGATTAAAGCTACATTAGTGATTAAATCATTGATAAAGCTTCAACGGATTGAAATATATTTGGATTCGACTTTGCAGAACAACAGATTGTTAAAAATTCATATCGTCTGTGATTCCTGGAATTTCGCATTTGTAATCGGATGTTTAATCTTTGAACAATTTTATGTGTTATAATACGTTTCTAAAAGCCCAAGGTTTATTTGTTTCAATTTTTACTAATTTATTTACCTCAATTCCACATGTAAAACTCTTCGTATGTCCAAAGACTAGTCTACCCTGTGGCATACAACACATGTTTTATGAACAATAAATTATGAATTCAGCGTGAAATTTCACTCACATTTCCCAAACCATTCGAACAGTTTCCATCGGAACGCATCGAAGCGCAGTGTGTCAACGGTAGCATCCATCTCTAATGAGCTTTGACATACTTTTCGCTCGCTGATAGAACGATTTGTAACTCGATCACACCTCCGAGCGCTTGTGGGCAAGAAAAGGGCACAGTAGCCTTCGTTCTTTTCTTCTCCGATGAACATTTTGACCGGACATAAAAATAACACCCACCAGTCAGTCCACCCTGCGTTTGGTGCAGCTGGACACCGTCGTAGAAATAGGTTCCGAAATGGGCATGTTAGCCGCATTTTCCCTAAAAATAGCTACCCAAAACTGGCATAATATGATGGCCACGATGGTTGTGGAGCAGAAATGGAAGGGATTTGTTGACGGCTTTTAATACCACCCGTCTTTCACTTCACACGCAATACTCGCCCCACCGTAGGACGGAGCAGTTTAGTCGGCTTCTCCTTCAAGGCGTTTGTTCAAAACAGTAGAGTGAAGGATCGACACAACAGAACATGAGCATTCCACCTCTTAATCGCTTACCATCCGATAGCAAACAGCTCCATAGTAATCTTTTCGTTTGCATTTTTTTCTTCTTCTTACAGCATGAGCCAGCGGATTCTTCTTCTCCCCAGAGAGAGAGAGAGAGAGAGAGAGAGAGAGAGAGAGGGTGTCGTCAAATTCCTGCTAATCCGAGTGACATCGACACCGACGACTTCTTGCTTGCCACCACCGACAAACAGCGACTCCACGTGCAGGGCCACCCTCGCACGGAAAGCGAATGAAATGTCTGCCGCGATGGGAGCACAAAACGCCGCGATTAAGATGTTGGGTTGTGCTCTAAATTCCACCAGAATGCCATGCTGCTGCATAGCAGAGAGTGTGCTTGCAAGCGATTAACAGCCGAGTGAGACGATAAACAGAGGACTGCCCGGGGAGAATCAGCCGCCTGCGAGTAAACGGAACACACAGACCTTGGCGATCGATCGAAACCGATCGATCAATCGATCAGACTCGGAGCAGAGTGCGTGTGTGTGTACGCGCGAGATAAATGAATCGAGATGTCCGATCGAGCGATGGCCGTCTTTATCTCATTAATTATCTCGTCCTGTGGGCAACTGTGCCACTTTATTTTCGGACGATTTTATGTTTACATGCGGTACCTTTACTTACATTCACGGTTTCTATCGACACCTACGCGCGTTCCGATGAACTTACACCTTTCGTACCGCTTATATAATGGCTTTTGGTTTGTGTGTTTGATTCTCCCGCGCTAGGTGTGAATTTTAACGGGCAGATTGTGTTGCAAAAATTGCAATGCGAAAGTGAACTGACCATTTCAAGAAGTAGTGGTTTGGTAGTGTTATCATGTAATACGAATAAGGATCCTTAAGTCGTAGCAAACATTACTGCAAGGAAACCCGGCACGGAAAGGTGTGATACACTTTTCCGGCCGGAATCGCACCGAACGCCGGAATCAGGGGAAAATTAATGCGATCATGTGTTTTCTTTTTGCACCCATAGGTTCGCTTTGTAGGTGGAGTGGAGTGGAGTGGAGAGGAGAGGAGTATTTTAGCCACGTGTGGTGAATCCTGAGCCATATCCTGTGAACCAAGTGCAAGTGTGTGTTTTTTGTGCGTGTTGGTGTTGGCAGCTGCAATGGCTGCAGCAACGTAAATGCTCCCGTATTTGCCTCTGTGTGTGTTCTGTGTGCTAGTGTCTGTCGAGTGCTACCGGTATCGATTTTTTTCCCGCGTCCGTATACCAACGAGGTGGGGGTAGCACAACCCCCGAAAATTGACGACCCGCAAAGTGCATGAGGGAATTGCTGTGTATATGTGTGTGTGTGTTGTTGTTGTTGCGGGTGGCTATATAGTGTGTGGAATGAGTGGCAAGCGACCGGTCTCTCTAACATGGCCTAAAAAATTATCGTAAAAAGCCGCGGAAAACCGGGAATACGGCAGCACCAGAGCAAAGCGTGTGTCCTAGTTGTGTCCTTTCGGTGTATGTGTGGGTCATGTGCCAGCGTGTACAGAGCACCTTCTTGTGTTCTTTTTAATTTTCTTACGTTCGAAATGTTCGTTCATTCGTGTGCGAGAAGGTTGCAGTAAGCATAAAACAGCTTTCCCCGAGGAAGGAAAAGGTTCCATTGGAATATTTTCACGAGCATTCGTTGTTCCAATACCCAATACGCGTAAAAGCCAATCGGTAGTGATAAATCGATCGGTTAAGGTGCGACCAGAAAGGATAACGTTCTAGTTGCGACTTTATTTCGGACTAAAAGCTAAAGCAAACGCCCAATAACAATGGATATAGGAATGGATCGCAGCGGTACGGATGCCGGTGTGGCCACCATCGGCACACTGTTCCAGCATATTGTCAACGAGATGAAGGTAGGTGAACGAATCCTTTCTCGCATTTTTTCACGAATAAAAAAGCATGTTTTCGGGGAGGTTAAACTGTTAGTATAAATAAGCCTCTTCAGCTCTCCGTTCGTTTGGACGTGTCTGTTATGTTGGTTTGCAGTGTTCCAATTTTCTTGAACGTCACGTTTAGCCATATTTTAGCCATCCTTTGCTTCAGGACTCCGCAAAAAAAAAGGATCTCGCACGTCGCTGGGCTGGGTGACTCCGTCTTCTAAGTTGTGTTCTGAGTTCTGTGTTGTGTCACGTTTCCGTATTTGCGCTCTTGTTGTGCCGCTGTCGCGTGTATTTTGCCGTAAGTTTGTTCACCTCGAGATAAGGTTTTTTTTGCTACCTTAAATCTTCCCGATTTGCCACTTCCGAGAGGAACCGGTGACCTAACGATCGTTTGCTTTTCCTCTTTGCATTCGGTTTCTTACCCGGTTCTTGCTTTCTACCGTACCAGTGTACCATCTCGTTCTGCTTTCATTCTCGACCACAGCTTAAAACCGTGTTTTTGTTTTAGTTATATGTTTCGTTTCGCCGAACTGTACGTGTATATATATATGGCGTCGTCACTGCCGCAGCATCCGTGACAGGAAATGGAACAGCGGAAACGCACCCGGCAGAGGAAACGCACCGTGGTGGAGGAGTGTGGGGTTGTGTATGGAAATGCTGCATTGCTGTTGCACAGCACAGTCCGCGAACCATACCCCTCCCGAGGGTTGTTCGTCGAGTGAAAGGAAATGAGATAAAAGTAATTTTTATTTTTAATCTCCGCCCAAGATGGCAGCGGCACGATCTCTGTCATAAATTCTCCAATCTCTCCGAAAACGATGGTTTTTAAAGGGACCCATCCGCAGTAGCGTATTCTCCGGTTGTTCCAGTTTCCTTCCTGTTCGTCCCATACGCATGCCACGAACACGTGCGCTAAAAGGGTCACGACCGGAACTGCCTTCGGTTTGGCGTCACATGTTGACATTTGTGTTTTTCTTTTATACCCCATTTCCTATGTTTTTTGGTTTCGTGCATTGGGTTTTTTTTCATTTGTGTAAATTTTAATTGTGGATTTTTTTTTAAATTTGTATCTTCAAGGTTGTAGTAGGACTGGATGCAGTTGCGTTTAGCCCACGTAATAATTGAACTAGTTGAAAAATAATTTTATTGATTCATAATTTTCTACATCGAAAAATTTCTATTAATATCTGTCATATAATGTCCAAACATAGAGCAACTAAACCAAAAGTAATACAGTACTTCATACAAAAACGACAGATATAAAATTGAAAATACAAACAAATTTTGATATAAAACATATAACAAACTAGGAAAAAAATAACAAAGCATATCATCACCACAATCCAGTATGAAAACCTTGCAAAAGTGTGCAACCACCAAGTGAAGTGTACCTTTTCGGACCATGGCGTGCTTCGCTGCCGCGACTGGTCGTGACCAGCTGAAATATCTCAAAAAGCTTACCCAACAGCTAAATTTTGTCTTTCACACAGGGCATAAAACAAAAATCTCTTACATCCACTTAACAACACGGCGGCCGAACCGCTTTTGATGGTACATCCACCACAGGCAGCCCCATGCGTGTTGCATCGCTTCATATTCTGCTCACCGAACAGCAGGAAGGGCGGCTTGTTGCAACGTCGTGCCTTCGCCGATGGGGGAGGAAGCGAAGGAATTGTGTCAAAAATGTCGTAAAATGCATTCGTGTGTACGTGCTCGTGGATGATGACGTAAGAAAATGGGTCAATTTTGAATTCTAGCCGAAGAAGAAACACGCGCTTTTAAAGCCACTTGCAAAGGCGATGTGCATAGAGAAGAATACGCGCGCAGTATGTTCACTCAATTGCTTTGCCATTGTGTTGTATGCGTTCTTGCTGTGTTACGGGTTTTCGGCACCGTTTGGTAATGCGTGTGAAATTATGTGCGATAATATACGCTTATTGAAATCAATCAAACGCTCAAACCCGGCGGGTGGCCTCAATATTACGATTGGTATAGCTCCATCCAAGCGAATCAAAATCGTATTACCATTCGGGGGAGGCGATGAAACGAGATGAAGTTGACGAATCAATTCAAAAGGCTTTACGCGCCTGCCTTCATCCTTTCCGAGCTGAACGGAGGCAACTACGAAACCCGGCAAGCCGATAAATGCGTGACATTTGAAATCGATCTATCAATCAACCCTCGTGCAACCCGCGCTTCTACACCATTCTTCCACGTTGGATTGTGCGCGTTGTTTGACACGGTTTTTCACCATCGCCAGCAGCCGAAACAGGCACGTGATAATCTAATTCATACGCGCTTTGCACATAAATAAACATATTTTGGGCCATACCGCTTGGTTGGGAAAATTGCGGCTGACGAGAGGTCATAAAAATCAAACGAAAGTCTTACCACTCCGTATCAGTAAGGTGCAATCGAACGGGGCAACAACGGCAAACCAAGATCGACGTGTTTTGCGCGATCGATCATTCTGCTACCTTCATCGCCCAACGATGACTGACAGGCAGATTTATGCCTGTGCGGACATTCACACTAAAGGCATATTCAAATCGTGGCCAAAGTTTACTCTCTCCGGCTCTCCCGCGACGAATGGTACGAAACAGAGGAAACGCAGGTGCTTCAATCGATCGCGCTTCCTCATTCGCTTTAGTATGATTAACATAAATCACCGGACGTTGACATCGGGACCGAAAGTACCATCGCTTCCCTTATCGCGCGCTGCGCTGGTGTGTTCTGGACAGTGGCGTAAGTGAGGTATGTTTTTGCTGGGTAGCAGCAGCTATATTATTGTGCCATTGAAGTACCTTTCAATTTCGATCGTCGTTCAAATCGTTGCAGCTCGATTATTGTAAATGAGTACATGATTTATTTTTTTTGCATGAGGTTTTAATCTAACTCATTTACACTAATACCGACCTGTTCATTTCTATTTCACAACGTTTTGGTACACGCTGATTTACAAAACCTGTGCACTGATCCGGATGGACGGTTATGTTTTGACTAAAAATGATCTTATTTTAGAGTTTTTATGAATACTCGTTCTTTTGAATTCTTAGGACTCCTCAATAAAATTGAGTTATTTTGAATGCATTTGAAGAATACGGCTCATAACCTAACCCTAGGGATCCTTGCTCTAGCCATAAAGTTTGGTTTCGGATCCGGTTCGAAGGATCAACATAGTTCGAAAACTCTTTTTTAGGTTCGAATTGACTTTACAACCATACTCTCAAAACAAACAACGCGTTCACATCGTGTCTCTAGCTTTCCTTACCTCTAGCCATGGTGATCCACTAGAACAGCGAGAATTATTTTTAAAACATAAAATCCAACGAAATCCCCTGACCAGTAGCGGAGTAGGCAGTGGCAGCGTCGTCCCACACCACTTCAGACACACTTGGGCAACAACGCGCGCGCTCATACACACACACACACACACACACGTACCGAATTGAATCGTCTTGAGTTCAATCGCCTTAAGACTAAGCAAACGATATGCGTTGCTCCGGCGTTCGCACGCTTGTGTTTATGTGGTAGGAAGTTAGATGGGCCTGTAGGTGTTGGGGTTTGCGGGGGCAAATGCGACTGATCGAAGGGCAGCGACGAAGGGAAGCGAACCGGAGGCACTTGTCTCGGTAGTCGGGACTGTAATTGTTATTTTTACACCTTGCTCATAAACTCTTCTAGCTTAAACCTGCTCCGGTCTGTAGAATAGTGGGTTACAGGTAGGGGTGAGCGGAGGAGCTCGGATGTTCTATGCAGGAAATGGAAGGTGGAAGGAAAGCCATGATAGGCGTTTTTGAGTTTAATTATTTGTCTGTTTCTGCTTGCGGAAGAAACGTGCTTCAGACACTTACAGTTCGATTGACTCACGGAGGTTGTAAGTGCCAGTAGGAAAGATGGCTTTAAAAAAAATTCTATTTGCCAATTTATTTAAGGTTTTTTACCATACATATTTGTTTTTGTTTCATACAGGTTGCAGAATAGTGGAATTAATTGTTTCCATAACACAAACATTGCATAAAAAAGCGATAAAATAATTCATCACCGAGGGTGGCAATCGATTGCATAATAAAAGAACATATTTCGCACGTTCTCTATCTGTGCTCGGTAAGGGGAACGGCAGCGTACCGAACTGAAACCGATCTAATAATAAATAAATCATTCTGAAAATAGCGAACACGCTCTCCGTATGCAACGTTGCATAAGAGAGTGCATGGCGCACGCTGTCCCGGAAATTTGCTAATTCAAGCGATCGATGCATCCACCAAGAACAGAGGCATCAGACAGAGCAACGGCGCATTAATGAAACTTCCCGGTTCTGTCTGTTCCACACACACATACGCTACTGTTGAACGTCGTCGTCAGCAGCATCTGGTCTGCTGTATCTCTTCACAGCTTCTTCTGGCAGTCGGAGCAAATATTAGCAGCAAAACAAAACCAACCGCAACCGCGCGAAGATTCGTTGCTTGCAGGAAGGAGTCACCGTAATAGCAACCTTCGCAAACGAATCATAAAAAATAACCCCTCAACACACCCCAACCGGGCAGGAGGGCGTATCGTTTTCTCGACTAGCTGGTTTTCTTTTTCGCTCAATTCGATGTTGAAGCACCGCTTGTTCTTCGCGAAAAGCAATCGCTAGCACGCGTGGCCTCCGATTTCCGGTTGCACTTTTTTTTTCTGCCATCCTGCTGTTTGTTTGTGCCGTGTCGGAACCGTTGCTTCGATACCCGCCCCTGGTGCGTAAGATGCAATCGGCGTGAGTATCTTCGACAGCAGAACTGCCAACTGTATCGGAGAACGTTGTAAATAATAATAAAAGCATAAACCCAGCCGGGACGGTATCGTGGCAGTGTGCTCATTCATTCAGACGCGTTTTACAGCCTCGAGAAACCGTACGGCTAGCAAGCTGTTGCGCATTGGGGTTTTTTTTCCCTTTGTGCCTTTCTACGAGACCCAGGTCCTGGTTGCATCGTACTGCAACTGCACACATAACGGTTGCGCTCTCCGGTCCGCGTATGTTCGTTCAACCGCAATATACCCCGCGGGCCGCTGGATAAACGAACTGAAGAAGCGGCGTTTGAGCGGCGGTTTCTGGCTCTGTGTTGGTTTCATTCTGCGGATGTGTTGGGGATCTAGATTTGACATAGAACGGGAAAGGGAATTGGATAAACGCGTTGTGAAAGAAAATCACTGCTCTCATTGTGTGAGAAAGAATGTTTTATTTGCTTGCATTCGTAGCTTGTACGAATTTCAATCAGAAATTTATTTGATCGTTGATTTTTGATTGAATTTCACGTAAGTAGTATTTTTTAGCTAACGATTTCAATTTGGGGGTTTTATTGTGTTCAGTGTATTTTTTTTATTATGAACTGATCACTAAAAATTGAAATTTCGCATAATTGAGATTAATCTCTTTCAAGTGTATTGTTTTGTTCCAAAGAATCAAATGGAAAATCAAACGAGTTTGTCGAAAACAATAAATTTTTGCATAACTTCTTATATCGTAATAAAACAATTTTTACAATTTCTCTTAGAGACTCGATAGATAGAAGCAAAGAGTTTAATAGGTGAGTTCAAAAATCGACGGAAAAGCTTAAACTAATAGACAGTTTAGCTTAAAATGAGAAATTGTGATCCAAACTTAAAGAACACCGGCAAACACTTCCTACTTTAATTACATCCTTCTATAACCTTCTTTCCTGTATAACACTTGTAGGTTTATGCAACACATCGACGGGAAGTGGTGCATTTTATTGCATCCTCCTTTTGCACGATCGTTTCCACTGGTACCACTCGACGGAGGGTGCGATGTTCCTATATGCGGTGGTTTCATTTTGTGTGTGTACTACCAACGTTGTTGGGTTGGATTTTGGGGTAGGCGAGATCGCGTGAGATCGAGTTCGACCCAACGCCCCGTCCCTACCCACGCAGTTGCTGTATGGTGGCGTAATTCCTCCAAAACTCATAAACAGCAGCAAAAATCGTAGCCGGTTGAAGAAGAGGTCGAGCGCGGCGCTGTTGTGTAGCGTTAATTTTGTTTTGATGAACTTCTCATCCAAAAAAAAGGAAGCGCATCTCTCGCCATTCCATTGCGCAACACAGAGCGTTCGGTGTCGGCAGCGCAAAGTGTGATGCTCTTTTCAACGCCGACAGACGATAGGCGCGATATCATCCGCCACACACTTGGGAGGTTGTTGTGCCTAGGTATCTTGTTGTGCCGCGATGTAACAGCAAGAGAGGGTGGATATTAATGAAACTGCGTATGGCATAAAACACATACAACTGTGTGTGTCTGTTGTTTCTGCCACTTTTGGTGTTTCCGTTTTTGCTCCGGAAATCGCGTTCCGACGCTTGGGTAAGATCCAGCGCGTACATGACGAGCAAATTAATTGAAACGATTATTTCGAGATCCCTCCTTCTGTTCCTCGCATGCCACGGGTGTTTTGTTACCCGGTGGTGGGAAATGTTTCCTTTAACCTCTTTTGGCTTCTGATAGCCAATATTAAATTACTGTTTCAAATATTCGTAAGAGAAAAAATGATTCGTTTAATAACAATTTGCAGTTTTCCCTTTCACATACCGGACGTGACGGGGTTTGGCGCACAGTGAGTTAGTAATTGGGCGTCAAGTTTTTTGTTGTTGTTTGCAGTTGGAGTCAACAAACTCACTTGGGGATCAAGTGTGGAGGGTTATCGCAAATGTTCGACCATATGGCACAATATGCTGAACCAATTAGTCACCTCAGCTATCTGCTTTAGTAACATTTGTGGGAAAATTTAAAAAAAAGTTTAGCTTATTCCTTGCACAGCTTATCTCGCTGTGCAAAAAAAAAAAAAAAACAAAACTGCAAAAACATCCGCGAACGACAATGACGCTATTTTGCTAAACAAGCATTCTTATCAGGTTGCTGGGTACGGTGTTGAGATCATTGCTTTATTTTTAAAGCTATTTTCTCTGTGTCAGTGGATGCTGTGAATCTCCAGGTTGAATATTTTTCTCATTTATAACGTTTTTTTCTCAAAAGCTATCTCACTGCATAACGTGCTCAAAACAAAGAATATTAGTAGATTTAAGAATATTTTAAAACAAATGCTATCGCTGGTACAGGTATTCCAATAGTTTATTTTTTAAGCCTAAGAGGTGTTCGAAACGGCTCGAGTACATAAACACCCATTTTCGGAAGATAGTGGGCCGGAAACAGAACCGGATTACTGTTTATTAAATTAGCTTTAATTATTACCGCCTACAGCCCGAGGTGGTAAAACCAGTCTTCGTTAAAAATTCGACACCCGTATGGGAGTTCTTAAACCAAGTTCAAGGTCTAGTGACAAAGACCATAAACTTTACGCAAAATCCTTCCTTTCTAGAGAGTGGAAATATAGCGACTAAGATGCTAATCGACTTCTGGGCGCGGCGTTTTAATCCACGAATAAGCTTTATTGTTTCGGGAATTTTTTTTGAAGAAAAATTGTCCATTTACTAATTCAGAAGCAGTTGTTTGATTCTTGAATTAATAGACGTCACTCAAAACAGTGTTCCAAATCGAATAAAATCGATCATTCTTTCTCCACCACAGGCTACTTTTTGCCACGCACTCTTTTGCTTTAAGTTGTTTTGTCTTGCATGTCAGAATAGACATTTCTGCCGTCTGACACCTGTCATCTGAAGTATGAAAAAAAAAAACAGCTCGTATCAAACACGATCCCAGCGAAGAAGCTAATAAAAAGCAACACCCATGCAAAAGGATGATTGAGTGTGGGTGGCTCAAGTGGTCACTTTTTCGTTACCTTCGCATCATCCGGATTGTTGATCTCTACCCACGGCACGCGACCATTTTTGGATCACTATCCAGCCCGACGTACTCGGGCGCCACTGTTAAACTCGTTTGGTTGACACTAATCGGATTTTATGTTCAACATCATCTCATCGCCTGTGTCTCTCTGTGTGTGTCACCTGCTGTTTCTCCCCGTCACTGTCGGGCACACAGCTCCCAAAACCGCACAAATTTATACAGCACCGACAGTGTGTCGAGAAATGTTTGGATCTACTGTCCATTTCGTTTCTCTGGGGCAGCATGCACAATTTGGCAAAGGGTCGTTTGACGTTTTTGAAAAATTGGTCTGATGAATATTAATCGTTGTGTGCAATACGTCGTTGAGAATGTGCAATCTGTTGAGGATTTTGCATTAGCAATCAAATATTATACGAGGAGTTTGAAGTAAAAGTGACATGCCAGGAGATAGCAATTTGTTTCTTTCGTGTGGCATTTGATCATTCGGTGATCTTATGCTAATATTAAAACATTTTGTATGGCTTTTTCTCTCGATGGTCTCACATCTCTAAAATGACATCATTTTAGGGGATCTCCATCCACTATAAGGAAGAAAAGCGCACAAAAAACTATGCCCAAAGTGGATAATATGCGTCTCCGTCACAAAGGGGTCGTTTGTCAAATGTGAAGTGTGTGAAGATTTATTCCAAGCGCAGGCAGGCCATATTTAAGAGCTTCAGAATGCTACACTGGAAGCGAAAATCCACACTTGACATGAAACAACAGCAAACGGCACGAACACGATCCTTTAAGCACAGCTAATTTATAGAATGACGCAAATTATGTGCTAAACGAACGGAAAGATCTCAACCCACCGCATAAGAATCTGTTGCTACTGTTGGCCAAAAATGGACCACGGCTTATTTTCCTCAAAAAATCAATTAAGTATCGACAATACATCTCCACCAACTTGACGCTCTCGTACTGCCGGCGTGTAGCACTCCCGGGACCCTGGCCCTGGGGTTGGAGTAGCATAAAGCTATATTCTCCTTTTTTGTACAAACCGTCCCCCGAGAGACCTTTTCTCCCAGGCCTGGCCCAGGCACGGGTGTCGGGTGACAAAATTTATTTCTCAATATGTTGTTCTCCGCTTGGCAAATCAGTGTAAAGAAGGAGTCGAAAAAAAATGCTTCAAAATTTAAACCTCGTTCGCCCCGACCGGGTCGGACCGGCTACGGTTGGTGTAGGTGTCGAACATATAATCCTGCGCTTTTGCAGCATTGAACCCTGCTCGGTTGGTAGATTGTGTGGCGAGATCACTGAGTGTTGGGTGCGTGTAGGTGGTACCGGCGTGAATGAGTGGTTTCTTTCAAGGATTCACGTAACATACTTCCGACCACGCACGCACAAACTCGGTGGCGGCGCGGTGGTCGTGTTGTCCTTTTTGGTGTGTAGTTTTGTGCGGTTCGATGGCGAATGAAGTCAAACCACCTTATGGTCAGTGGCGATCGCCTGTGAACTGGCTCAGCGGCCGGCCTGCGACCTTCAAAATAAATTGTTCACTTTAGGACTTTTTTTTGTATCACATATTGGTGACTAGCATGACGTGAAGGGCTGGATTGATCAGTGTTTGGAATGCTTTCAGGAAAACTTTATTGTCATCCGATGTGAATTGTAGCAGCAATAAGTTGCTTATTAAAACAAATCATATTTATTAGAGTAAAAAAATGAAAAAAATGGGAGATGGTTTAATTTGTAAAATAGTTGTATCGTGTTTTTGAATTTTTCCTGTTTTTTTTCTTGAAATTGCTGTCTATAATGCATTAGTAGTAGCAATATTGATCAGCGCTTGTCGAAATTAATTCTAAAAATGAAATAAAGTCTTCATCAATGACAGCAAGCTAAAAGGTTGAGAAAGTTGAGAAAATTTCAACACCCTTTTTATAGCAATGTGTTTGTATTAATATTTGATTGTTATGCTGATGTATAAATTAAATAAGTTTAATATTTGGAATTTAATTAATTTGGAATTGAATGAACCTTTGAATATCGGTTGTCATTATTGAATAATAAAATATCGGTTGTCATTATTGCAGCAGATTTGGCATCTTTGCATGCAGCTCTAGCAAATATTTGAAAAGTAAAAATTTACACATGTTTTTGTAAATATAACGAACGAAGTTCATTTCGAGAAAAAAGGTACGCAACTCTTAGCAAGTTATCAATCCCCTAGCTCTCGATCCACACATGCTCTACTCCTTTTTGCACTTCACTCGCCGTGCGACGAACGAGAGACAGCGTCTTATGGAGGCGTTGATAACTAAATTGTGTATTCCAGCATAATATTCACCAGCAATTCCGTGCCAGTTTTTATGCCGCCCACAAACTACCTTCCTCTCCACTCAGCCAGTATCCGTCTAGTGCGACATCGCGCCACCTTGGAGGTGCGTAAGCGGAACTTGCTTGATGCTAAATTGCGCTTGAAAAGAGCCGATGCTCTCGCTTTCAGTTTCATAGCCAACCATGCCGCTGTATGCTGTTCCTCTGGCCGTTCGTTCGAATATGGTGACATAAAATATGCAAATTTCCGCCACCACTCGAGACTTGCGTCTCTAGAGTGTCTGTGTATGTACGGTGTAGAAACCGCCATACGAGCGACGGGGAGTTCATTCAATTCCGTTCCTCCCCGTTTCCGATATTTGCGGCTGAATTTTTGTGCGCGGGTGTACCCATATCCGCCCACCTAACACAACCACATCCCCGGGTACGGCGGCTACCCATTCATCCATTCATCCATTTCCCATATAATTATGAACAGCGCACGAACCGGGGAACTCTACTCCGTGCCGGGGTTCGGGGTTTTCTGCCACCTACACACGGCGGTCGGTCCGCCAGAAGAGTACGTAAGAAAGCCCAGATCGAGCGCTGCCGCCGAATGTGAAGAAACAATATTTGTTCACTCAATGCTTCTTGATTTTTATTTGACCAAGGACAGAGGGCGCGTGTGGCGCTACGAGACGTGCACGATTTCTTCTGACACTGTGATTTGCGGCCGCACGGTGAATGCTCTGCCTGCCGAAAGTGATTGAATTATTCATTGTGATACGAAGCGACACCGACAGCAAACCGCGTACGCGCCCGCGTGAGCCACCCTCATCATTCCTATTCGGTTCAGTTTCCATCGCTTTTATTGGGTCGGTCGTGATTTGTGCTATCTTCGATTTTTGCGCCATGCGTTCACCCAACGAAAGCTGAAATCCCTTCCGAACTAGAAGAAACGAATGCCTGCGAGGGAGGGAAAAGACAGGGGGCGTGCGACTAGTCAGCACGCGTAGTTTACGAGTCGTGATTTCGACTGCTTCGTCTCGTTAACTTCGGAAAGAACTAGATTAACCATAGCAGGTTTCGTGAAGAGATCGTAACAGACAAAAAAGCATCAAATCACTTAAACTTTTGTGTGATCGTTGGCTCACTGATTTTTTGCTTCACTTAAAGCCTTTTCTTTTAAAATCAATTTAATTGATTCATAAATATTCGTTTCTTTACGTTATGTATACAACCATAGGTATGAGTTGGTAATTACTAAATTGTTATTCATCAAAGGATCACAATTAGTTTATGCTTCAGGGTCTTACCATCTATTGTTATATGATTTTTTTTGTTTGGATTTGCAACATGTTCTTCAACGAGTTCAGGCTCAACTCTCTATATCACTAAAAAAATTAAAATAAGCATAATATTTGAGCAATTCAGATGAATTGACAAGCTTATCATAGAGAACACTTCATAACGAGGTATTTTATACAATTGTTTTGTGCACCATTTGATGCATAAAATAGTAAAGAAATGCAATAAAATGGTGCCTTCTTATTAGAAAGTCAATAACTTTATGACTTTTGTTGTATTTGATAGAAATTTTGACGTTTCGATAATTGCAAATTGGGTATTGTACATATTCCAAGTTCGAGCAAGGAGCAACAAGCTGATGAAGTAGGTGTACGCCATCGTCCATTGTTGGTGATCATGAATGATTTTTATTATTTCTCCCGACGCTACAAATGTTACATTCGTTGTTTTTTTTTTTTACTTAATTATGTTTATTATTACCACATCTCCAAAAGGTTTTTTGCTCCGATGGGAGCGCGTGCATACTCACGCACAATCTCAGCCCATTTGCTGCACCAAGCCCCTGCCGGCACTGACAGGAAATAATTAATTTCCGCACACATCGCACCTACCCCTGCGGGTAGAACAACGCCTCATTTGGTGTTTATTTCTTTTCGGTTGGCTTTGGCGAAAGACGAGGCGGAAGTGCGCGCGCAGCCCAAAACTACACTCACTCAACCATCCACCCACCAGCATAATGGTTCGCGTTAGCAGCAGAATGGTTTATTTTTACAGTCGTGCATCTGGTCTGCGCGCCGCCGTAGTTGCTGTTCATTCGTTCCCTAAGGTCTTTTTTCTGATCGATATGTGGTAGAGCTCAACATGGGGTAGAGTGACCTGCCTGCCGACTCGACACAGAAGACCCATAAAGCACTCTGCGCCCAGAGGCGCGACCCAGGATTGGGTAATAATTGGGCAGCAACAACGGCAGCAGGCTGTCGTTATCACTCACAGCGAGAAAGGGTCGTGCTTTTTGCCAGCCCAACGCTGCACATATGGTCGCCAACGTAAAGAGAGAAGCGGACCGGTCTCCTGGGAGAAAGGGACCGGACCCATCGTGGGTCCTCCTAAAACCAGAACGCTTAGCCGGAAGCGCATAATTGGCGTGTGGAAAGCGCGGGAAACAAACACCGATGCGGGTGGAAAAAAAAGCTGGCTCTGTCCGAGCGGAGAGGGACTCTCTGTCCATGACCTTTTTGTGTTGGTTTGGATGGTTGGAAATAAAACAAAAGATCCCGGGCACTGCGCGTAGCCAGGAAATGACAGTGGCCTCCTTTCCCAGCAGCGGCAACACACTTCTTCACTCCATCCCGTCTTCTCTACGGCCCAACTTCCCTGCTACGAGGCAATGGGCATCACTGGAACGAAACATGTCTCCACTTTTCCGGCCGGCTTCCGGTGAGCTAATTTGGTATAGCAGGAAAGTTATGCTTTAATGTGACCCCGTGCTGGGTGGGCCAGTTGGAGCGATCGGGTGGTAGGAGACCAGTTTTTTGGGTAGTGGACCCATTTTTGCTAGAATCATATTAGTTTCGTCTTCCTTTTTATGTTGGTGTAGCGCCACATCTTCTCCCATGATCCACGTTTGTTGTAGCCGGCTTTTGATTTTTTTTTGTGATCTTTTCATTGCTCGGTGGATGTAGTTTTTACTACGAATTCCGGGGGTAAATTTCCGCATTAGCGTGGTGTTTCGAGTAGTTTTTATTGCACAAAGCTTCCACATTGTCTGAAAATTAATGTCGATGGTAAAAGTTGGCTCAATATGAGAGGCAATTGTGAGTAATGTTTTTATCTCAGTATTGTAAACATTATTTGTACACTTAATGAAAAGTATTTTTTTACACAAATATGTTTATCAAGTTAGGGCTTTTATAACAATCCACTGTAATAAAGTATTTCTTTTTGTGGCAGCGGTAATGGTTGTTAAACTTTGTGTTTTTTTTGAGATCACTTAGAATTTGTTACTAATAACATAAAATAAAATAAAACAATATCAAAAGGTTCTTTAGGTTCTCTTCAAAATATTTTTAATGTTTTCAAATATGAACATTTATTATTTGTTTTGTCATTTTTTTTGTCAAAATACTATGTATGTTATAAAGAAGAAAACTTGCCATGTTAACGCCTCTCACTGTCTAGTTCTTTAGCTTTATGTAACACGAACTGAATTCATTCGCTGACACCGCATAAATTGTATGGATCTTGCGGATAGAAGTAGCGTTGTCTACCTCCGTGTGGGTGAAAGCTTTCTTTCATCCATGGTCTAGGAATTGGCATGGTGTACGAAATTAAGCCTAAAGTGGTTGAATTGTACTAAAAGCCTTCTGCCGAGCTGTTGTTGCAAAATAAAAAAGGTAGCAACAGAGGCTTACGCCGTTCGCTTCGTGTCGCGCTACAGAAAGCCATCCTAGCCGGCAAGACGCGACGGCGGTGCGTTATAATTCGCTAGAAGTTGCCCTCAATCTTCTCCTGGAAGCGTATGACGCTGCCTGCAATAGCAGCGGCAGCGGCAGCATCATGCTTTTAGGGCGCGCGGGGTCAATTTATCATAATTGTGGCGAATTGTCGGACACCCGCGCACCTCCCGTGTATGTTTATCGTCACTAAAATCTGACCTTTTGCGCTGCGCTGATTGCGGGGAGGCTGGGTATTACGTACGCGCCAACAGCATCCAATTGAGCGCATTTGAATATTCGACAAATGTGAAACTACCGAAGTACGCTATAAAACGCTACTCCTTGTACGTGGTTCGCTGTTGTACAATGTGGTCTTGGTGTATGGCAGGTATGGCTTGAAATGAATCCCTTCCGACACGCCATTATGACGCCCCCAGATCCTTTCTTCATGCGCCCCTCCACGCCCTTCGGGCGAAGAAGGCCTTTTTTGTGACACTACTGTGTGTGTTCTGCCAGGCTGTTTCTGGTGCGTTGGCGTTAGTAATCATGTCGTTCGCCGGCCGTAAAGAGAATATTGCACACGCTCTATTGCATAATTGTTTGCCGTGACGCTGCCACTGCCACCGGGATGGTGTTATTGTTACCGGGCTCTCACTTCCGGCAATAAGAGCGCAACAAGGACGTAATTCGAGTTTATTTTTATCTGTGGCGAACAATTTCGTTTATTGTTTACTTTGATTTTGCTCTTTTACTGATTTGATATCTTGTTTTGTTTATTTTATTATTGTTCTTTATATGGAGCTGCTTTGTGTAACAAAATAATTTTTAATAAGACTTTTTGTTAGTTTTCTTAATTGGAGTGGTTTCTTTTTATCCCGTCTTTGCTTTAGCTATCAAAACAGTTATATAATTTTATCTCTCTTTAGAATCAAATTGTTTGATTCCAATTGTTTAAATAAAAACAATGTTTTTGAATTTCAAATTCATTTTTGATTTGTTCATTTGATTGTATTTCACACTATTTGTCAGAATTTGTAGTATATTCCTATTTTATAAATTATTTAAGTAATCATATACTTATCTACTTCATTTATATCATACATGTTTTTAACAGTTTGTTGTGCAGAATATTAAAAAAAACAAAAAAGGGATGAAAATGCATTTGAAACTAATTTTCAGGAGTATTATATAACTCACTTATACAAACCATCTTTACTACCAACATGCATGCACTCTATATGGTAAAGTTATGTTTCCTATTTTTCATTATTATTGCATGCATGCGTGTATGAAGAGCATTTTATTCAGCTGTACATGCACTCCCTTTACTGCTGGTTCTCGATTTTGTATTGTTTTTTTTCTCCCGTTGATATTCTGCGGTTGTGAAAAAATAAACACACGTCGTGGTAGCATTACACGACACGGTTGTTGCATTAGGATGGGGAATGAGAAAAAGTCTCTTCCACTCGTTCCGATGTCGACGAAAACTGAACCAACCACAAACGCGAGCAATCAGGCAAGCCGACAATTTACACTTGTTCTCGTCGGCTTTGTTAAAACCCGCCCTGCTGGGTGCGCTTTTGCCACACGTCACCAATTTGCCAACGGCTCCCAACTTCTTCCTCTCTGTTACACCTGCACTTTATGCACGCGATGGAAGTTTTATTGAATGAATGCACGGGGAACAGTGGTGTGTTCTGGACCCTATCGGACAGGATAGGTTTTCTAATTAGCTTCGCAGACAAGCACTCACACACACAGCGTACCGAGGCACGGTTTCGATAATGCCCGATAAAGTAGGCTCGCTGTCGCCTGCCAGACGCGCGTGACATTTCGCCAGTGCGTGGCTGCCTGTGCCGTGAGCACAGATTTCAGTTCGCCACTTCCACCTTGGTGGGAGTGTCTCGTCAGCTCGACACGCTCGGTCGAGAACCGCGCGGAAATGGTCTAATAATTATGTAGATAAAACCAACGTAAGCGAATCCTCGTGCGAGCAAACAGGCCCGGAGGCCGAAGTTAGGATATCCATGATAGGGAGGTCCTTTTCGTCTGGTGTGAGGAAGAGGACGCGTTTGTGTTTGCGCAACTGTGTTTACCCGTGTGCCCCTCTTGGTGGTATTGGCTAAAACAACTCCAAAACCATTGTGTGTTCGTGTGACGTGAACAACTCACAAGCAAGCTTATTACACTGGTGGTACCGAAAACGGTTTGCTCTAGTGCGTTTGGAACCAAAACAGAACCATTCCAAACGGAGTGTGTTGGCTTTGGGACCACATTGTGGAACATGGCTGCATACAAAAAGGAGAGAGATATCTGACACATATCAAGATCGACGCTCAGTGCGTGCCTGCTCGTGAGGACGGAAACGATCGCCCCGAGCATCGTTTACGTTTAATTTATTAACGCAGATTATGATACTGTCGTCGGTGGATAAACATGCCATACTCCCGCGGTAAGCTGTGGGAAGTCACGCTATATGATTTTTTTTCATGTTATTCAACACTTTGCTGAAAATTTGTTTTGTTATTTTATTAAGTATAGCAACATAAAATGAAATAAAGGTGTTTTTTTATTAAATAAAGTTGAAAAAATCGTCCTATTTTACATAACTCGATAAGTTAGCTTTGTTTCATAAATGTTTATTTGTTTGTTTTTTTTTTTTTTTTTTTTTGCTAGTTGGGTTTGAAAACGTTATTTTTATTAATAAGAAAAAAAATTAATTGAGGAATCGTAAACCATACACCAATTTGTTCTCATTTACTAATTAATGCCAAAGTTTATTTGTCTGTTTGTTTTTCAACCTGCGTCTCAGTTTGCTGGTTGCAAAATAAGTTCACGCTTGAATAATTGAAAACTCCACAATCGACACGAAAATTAATTGATTCAACAAAAAAAAAACTTCCCGCAAACATACCGCCACCGTTATTTTGACCAGCTGCCAGCTGCCTCGTGATGGTTACTAGTTAAGGCACCTCCTAATTCAGCATACCAACACAAAACACAAACACTCCCACCGTGAAGATTAGCTAAGCTAGCACATTTTTATTTCTGCGATCGGTTGCCTGTGCCTATTGACTCATGATGTTTTGCGCATACACCAGCACCGGTTTCGTTTCTTTTGATCTTAAAGAAAACAACAGTGGCACAAATAAGAAAAAGCCTGCCAAACGCCCTCACGCACTAGTAGTGCCGTGATAAATTGTGGTGCGGCACGGTAACGAGACAGAGACGGCGAGGTAATATTTTCTAGACGCGCGCAATCCGAGCAAAGTGCGATCCAAACGATACCCTACTTCAACAGCTAATTAACACATTCTAGGGTGGTAAGGTGAGGGTGGTTACGCGCGGCACATCCTTACGGTGTGTGTGTGTGGTCGTTAGCTTTGATGCTGAATTATTTGTGCGATAAGTTTGCTTTGCGCCAGCAGATTCTCTTGTTACTCATCCTGCTGCCGGTCTTATGGTTTTGTTGATCCGAGGGTCATGTCTGCAGACGTGTGTGCCACTTATTACACTCATTGACTCTTATTGATCGAGATTACTTCCTCTCGGCAGTAGATAGAGGCCAAATAGTACCTCTGCGTGTCTCGGTTTGGTGTAGAAATAGGAACGGGTACGTTTATTTTCACTACGACGTTTATGACTCAACTGCTCTGTGTACGGTGTGAACGTCTCTCCTTCTGCAATGAATGCTACCGGCACCAGTACTAAACATAGATCTACAATGCTGCGCCTCTGCCAGTCACGAATCATCGCACCAGACGCACTATGCCCCCTATTGCGAATGTCTATCTGCCTAATCACACAAACCCCCTAACCCCTGCGAGGCCCAGAAAGCTTTCGGGTGTAGGAAGCAGTGTGTAAATCCGATCCGATCCGTGCCTGCGAGACAAGCAACAAACAACATAACCTAATTTTGTTGCACAATTCGGCACAATCACGCTAGCGAGAAAGCATACGCTGTGGGTGTGTTGAGGTGCGATAGTAATGGCACGGCTTTGCTTCATTAATTCACCGGATTGTAAATAAAACATCGTACCAACACCGATGGGCGAGCGAACATGATCGATCCCTCATCATGGCGTGTGCCTGCAGTGTAGGCATGATGGACGTAATCTCAATATTTGTCTCTCACGCAGTGCTGAATTCGAATTTCTTCCGCACCGGGGAAGCAAATCTCCCGTGGAGTGTAACAAACCATGAAACAATGTTAATTAGGTTCGCAAATGCACAGCAAATTTAAAAATTGACGTCTCAACGGCGTTTTTTTGCGTTTTTTGTCTGTTTGATTTTTTATTTTATTTATTAAGTATTTCAGCATT
>JXXA01012596.1:0-10432 GCA_000956255.1 Anopheles punctulatus | reverse complement strand
TCCAGTAATTTCAACTCTACTGCAAGATAGCTTGAAGTGCCTTGTATATGACCATTCATACTCGGAACTTAACCACTGTGCATTGTGGGTCATACAGTCAGCGGCACAGTCTGTCAAACTGTAGAAGGAAAAAAAGAAGAAGCGCGTACAAGCGGCAGACATTTTCATCCTGTTTTCACTGTAATTCTCAGTTAAAAAATACGTTTTGCTACCGTGAAAAAGATAACTCTACAATACAAACATAGCAACGATGGACACCACCGGTGATCGAATAGAAAAACTGTATAAAAACTACGAAATTCTCAGTGACGCCAAGGATAAAATCGGCGAGGTATGTGTTGGCGGCTAGCAACCCCCGGATTTTCTTTGCCGATGCCTGCTCTCAGGCTAAGCTGGTTGTTTTTGTTTTCTTATATTTTGCCAATATTTATATCGATAGCACGAAGCCGAATACAAGGAAATTCTGGATGCCGTGAAAGGATCAGCAAAGGAAAAGCGTCTTGCGTCTCAGTTTATTGGTAAATTCTTCAAACACTTTCCCGACCTTGCGGAGCTGGCCATCGAGTGTCAGTTAGATCTCTGTGAGGATGAGGACACGCAGGTAGGGAAACGAAAAGCCGGAAAAAGGAATTTAACGTTTTAGCACAGATTAACATGTAAAATTACGTTGCACTTGTAGATAAGACGACAGGCCATCAAGGATTTACCGCAGCTGTGTCGTGACTCTACCGAACACACACCAAGAATCGGTGACATTTTGGCTCAACTTCTAATCACCGAAGACAGTGCGGAGCTGCTGCAAGTGCATCAGTCGCTACTAACGTTGGCAAAGGTGAGCACATTTTAGTTCCTGCACGCAGTTGCTATTTTAAACTATGTAAACATGTATGGTATTTTTCAGTTCGATGCTGTTGGAACGCTCACCGGCATATTCAGTCAGATTGTGGGTGGTGACGAGACTACACGGTACCGTAGCTTCCAGTTTATCAACAACAAAATCATGAAGCTTGAACCCGAAATTCTAACGAAAGTAGTGGAGGATTTTATCATTGCAGAGGTGAAAAAGATCACCCTGGTGAGTTGAGTTTCAGTTTGGGTAAATCTTATCACACGAACCGTGTTTTAGTTACACATTTCATTCAATACCACTTATAGGACGTAAGCTCAGACGAGTTTCATCTGTGCATGTCCATCCTGAACCAAACGAAGCTCAGCAAAACGCTTCCCGGTCATGTTGAGCTTGTAACGCTTGCGGCGGAACAGGCGGATCTGGAAAGTGATCCCGGTTCGCTCGCATCGGAAGACGAATCAGTAGAACGTTTTATTCAGTGTTCTACCGAAGCCATGCCGTACTTTTCGGTAAGCGTTTGGATGTGTGTTGATGTATTGCTTGGCGCAGTAATAATATAACCATTCGTACAGTCTCAGGTGGAATCGACTCAGTTTGTGAAGTTTATGTGCGAGAAATTTCTGCGACCGAGTGTATGGAGCCTGATTGGTGCTACGGATGAGCAGCATCAGACCCAGTTGCGTCTGCTGAAAGTGTTTGCTGAGATGTCCGCGTTCTGTGGTACACTGGAAAAGGCTGCAGAGAAAGTGGAAGCTATTTATGAGATTTTGCTGGTAATTTACCGTCGTTGGTGTAGAGCGGTCGAACTGGAATGGGTAACTAACATTGATCGCCCTTTTTATTCGTTTTACCTTTCACAGGAGTATATGCCACTGCCACCGGTCGATGCCGATTTGAACGAGACACCCTCGTTCCAGTTTTCACACGCCGAATGTCTCTTGTATGCGCTGCACACAATCGGAAAGCAGGCCGCCGATTTCCTCACATTCCCAGAGAACCCGGCGAAGTTGAAGGATTTCCGCTCCCGTCTGCAGTACTTAGCGCGCGGTACGCAAGGGTAAGTATTGCGGTTGCATTTCAGTGACAATTTGTTGCCAGAAATAGTGAGTTGGGAATTGATCGATTAACTCCAAATCTGAATCGATTCCAAATTCCAAATCGATTAACTCCGCTTTATACTCTATTATTACTTTGTCGATGTCGTATTTTATTAGAATCACGTGAATCACAAATCAGAACAACAGATTCATCATGTTTACGGTTGACCAGTAACATATTTTATAGTTTGTATGTTTTTTTATTTCTTTGGATAAGTGGAATTCTTTATGGAAGATAGGAGGGAATTACGAAATTGCTTTATTATCCATTAACAGAAGAACGTTACTGGCTACACGAAACAAAATTTTCCTTCTAAGTGGCATGCTAATCACATAATGTAGCAACGGATACATAAACATGGTGGACAGATCCGTTTTCTTCGTCGAATTTCATTTCAAAATAAACATTTACATATTTTGTTATCATGATTTTCCTTCAATGTTACGTTGGTATTGGGATTTCGAAACAAAGCACGTCTATCATCAACATTAGTTTCTGACTATCTGAATCCTAGCAGTTTCATGTATTTCTTTTATTATCTACAAATATATCTTGGCCATATTTCACATCGGGTAAAGCAGAAAAACAAACATCCCTTGCCGAATTTCCTTTGAAATTCCAAATTTGATTACGTTTTAATAGAAACTTCGTTCAATTTTTCCCAGGT
This sequence comes from Anopheles punctulatus, assembly GCA_000956255.1. Taxonomy (NCBI): domain Eukaryota; kingdom Metazoa; phylum Arthropoda; class Insecta; order Diptera; family Culicidae; genus Anopheles; species Anopheles punctulatus. The sequence goes on along the minus strand of JXXA01012596.1, from coordinate 7,817 downwards.
ACATCAAGAAGCTGCAGGAAGCCGTCAAGGGCAAAACGGCCGAGGAAATGAAATCGGAGGAAAACCAGATCAAAGTGACGGCCCTCAAAACTACGTCCAACATCAGCACGCTAATCCGCGATCTGTTCCATTCGCCGCCAAGCTTCAAGTCGGTTGTCCAACTGTCTTGGGTGGTGCCCAAGGGGAAAAAGGCAACGGTAAGGTTCTTTATTACCACGATGCAACAAGTAAATTAATATGCAACATTTTTACAATGTATTTGTAACAGCAGCAGCAACAATACAAACAAAACGAATCCAATACCAAGGCAGGCAACAAACGGCACGCCCCGATCACGTTCGACGGGAATGGTAAATCCGCGGGCGACTCTAAAGGCCCAAAGCAAGGCAAAGTAGGCAATTTGACCGGCTCGCAGAAAATGTATACCCCGCCATCGGGTAAATACTCTGGCAAGTTGCATCGCAATGGCAACAGTGGTGCTGGTGGTGGGCGTCGTCCTGGTGGAGGTGGAAGCAACTTCCGCCGCGGTAGCTTCGGTAGTGGCGGAGGCGGCCGCAACAGCGGAGGAAAAAGGAAGTATTAAATCGTGCGAGACAGTGATTGATTTTGTGGCCACTAAGAACGGCAATGGAAGCAGGGTGTACGGATGTGTGCAATTGTAGATTTCCTGCTCCACTATCCTTATTGATAGATGTTCCGGATAATTTCGGAACTTTTTTTTTTTATTTTAACCGCACACCATCGATATGTGGTTAAGTAAACTATTCTAGGTGCTTGACAACGACGGTCCAATTTTGCACAGCTCTAGTACCTGTTTTACCCCCTGTCCAAGTAACAGAAGAACGGATTGTTTCGTCGTAGTGTAATTTCTCTCTTAACGTGGAACTCCCCCTACTGAATTGTTAGACATTACGAGGACAACGACATCCATTCGATTCCCGACATGCCGATAGATATGTGACTAACAGCGAAGCGAAAGGAAGCGGATCTTGGCGCCGAGAAGAAATACACGCACAAGCCAGCGCAGCAGAACTGAAGCAGAAGCATCGAAAAAAAAACTACTGACATGGAAACAAGCAGCGGCCTCCTTTGTCCTTTTACCTATAACCTGTAACTGTTTGCATCTATAACAATTCTAAACATATATCAAATTCATAGTTTTTGTTCCTGTCCTAAAAACTCATAGTTTTTGTCCCTATTTTATGTTCCTGTCTACTTTCCGCTCTCGGTACCCTTGCATTCGTCGCCTTCTTTGATTAGAGCCGAAAAAATCAATCCTGTTCACGATATCTCAGCAACCGTAATATCAACGAAAACCAATCACATGCCATCGATAAAAAGGCCCCCTTCAACGTGTTAGCAGCAGCGGCACCGTGAAACGATTCTTTTCCAGCGTGTAAGTCAACACTGTGGGACATGGGAATGATTGGATTGGAGTTGTGGAGTTCAGGCATTGAGAGTGAGAGCACACCGCATCATCATCCCTTCTGGGATTGTGAATAGTTTCGCTGTCGCTATATATTCCTGCCGTCTTGTTTCTCAGTCCTCCATTTCCGTTTTTTCCTGAAGAATTGCCAAACGAGCTTGTGTGGCAATGGAAGTTAATATCCTTGAACGCAGAAGCAATTTTGTTTTCATGTTTACTGGATATTTAAAATCTCTAATGGGGGACTATTTTTTTGTGCAAAAAAACAGCGTTTGTGGAGTGGAGGGATTGATATTTTCTATCCATGAATGAGTTTCAAAAAATAATGTTCTTTTCTCCGACCGTGATGGATCTCATCTCGCTCGGGAACGAAAGCACCCTTATTCATCAAGATAGCAATGGGTGCAGTTAAAATTTTACAAAGCGATCCTTCGTGTGTGTGTGTTTTTTTACTTTGTATTTATCGCCTCATTTATTATTTCGTCCGATGGAATTCGGACGATATGTACATACAGCGACGTTGACAAAACCACCTACATGGTTGTGGTTGCATGTTGCTGTTGGAAGTAGAGATTTAAAAATATTAATAACGTTCTTACAACTTAAATACATGATCCTTCCCGCTCCCGAAATAATGATTCGAATTTCTCGTGAATAAACGATTCCGTGGTATGATACAGCATTTATTAAACGATTAGTGTTGAATTGCATCCGAAAGAAACCACGTTTTACTTAATCTTACTTCCCTTTTATACAATTGTTTAAATATAAGTCCGTGAATGTTACTTAGGCGTTAAGCTATTCGTGTCCATCACGCTCCTTGGTGTAAAGCTATGGCGGCCTCGAATGTGTCTATCGTATGATCACACACGCGCTCCAGATCTTCCAGCCCGCGGCGTAAGACATCGATGGCACGCACGGTACGGGCGGCCTGAATGCGAAAGTGCATTTTATTTTCGGCCGGATGTGGTACGGTGTATCCGCAGAAGTTTACGTCTGGGCTGCAAGTAGATAATGTTCGCTATCGGTTCGGCATCATAAACATGTTGATGGTTTCAACTTACTATTTGCAGATAATGCTTTTGAGCGCATTTCCCAGTGTATGTCCTTCGTCTTCGAACACAAACGTGCGCGAACTCTCACCAGAATTTTCGTCACCTGATAACTGTAATGAGAACGAAAACTCCGTTAATGTGTTGCGCATCATAGTAACCTTTTTCAATCACGGTCTTACTTCCGCTAATTTTGGCATAATATCAGATATACGATAGCTAATAGCAAGTGAAATAATTTCGAATCGCACCGGAGACTTCGAAGCACGTTGTTTTGTTTGTTATTTAAATAACAATTGTTTAGATGTCCGATAACGTTGTTTGGTCATCGCATTGACAGGTGTTTGATACTTTTTGAAAATGATACAGAAAAAAATCCGAATTAATTGGTAGTAGAATGATTATTTTATATAACATTCTCTTTCTTTTCTTAATAACCCAAGTTATATAATAAATAAAAGAATAGAAATAATTTTGTATTACCACGTGACCAAATATACAAACGGAAATTTCCATGGTGCTGTTTTTGTTTGACAGCAGTGATGCCAAAAGAAACCGTTGGTTGAATACAACTTCAATCCATAAAAGAAACATTCCGCAAAATCTCGCTTGCAGCCGCCATGGACTCATTGCGGAAGATAATTGTAAAGAAATATTTACCAAACTTTGAGCGTTTAAAAAAAGCTGATGTGCTGTCGAACTCAGAGTATCGGTTGGTGAGGTGCGTATTAAATATTGTTTGCGTGCGTATGACGCTATTACACATAGGTAGATTTGTTTATGTAATTCATACAGAGATTGTCAACTAAAAGATATACTCAGCGTCGAGAAGAATCCCTTCGTGCTGGAACGCATCTGCGAGGGAGAAAAACTGCAGACATCGGAATTTTATACCCGCCAGGAAAGTAGGTGCACTGTTGAGTTTAAAAATGTTTCCTTGTTATAAACTTTATTTAAAATCGGTCATACGTTGTATTTTCGTTGTTTTAGAGCTATATGACCAGAGTGTGGCGAAAATTTACCGTAAAGACAGGGTAAATCCACCAGAACCTCGTATCATCCGGCCAGTGGTAGTGTCAGGGGCGAACAATAATGCAACGACCGTACTCGCTCCGCCATCGATGGCGGTTAGTAATAGTGAGCAAAATATACCGGCGGAAGGAGCCTGCCAACCGGTCCGATCGACTGAAGGCAATGCTGCTGCCAAAGCGGATGCATATCAGATGCGTGAGGAGATAGAAACCACAGCAATGGCAATGCCATCCGCCATCGTCGCCGTCGCCGAGGATGACAATTTCGGGAGTAAGGATGTGGATGGGGCACGTGACTTTTTGGAACTTTGCACCGGCGTTGAGTTGCCGCCGATGACGGGTCGACAGACGATGACGCAGGAAATGCTAATGTCCCAGTTTCCCTCAATGAATCCGATTGCTGATAACTTTCAGGAGATAAATTTGAAAGATATCGGTACGCCCGTCCTAAGGCGGCCACTGTGGACTAGTACACCGTTCGTTAAAGGTGCGCTCGAAGCGGAGGGTCAAAGCGGACTGTCTGAAGTGGTGCTGCAGGAATTACCTACGTTGGATGCGCCAGACCCCGTGACGGATGCGGTACCGGAAAAATCAATGCCGGAAACACGGATGCCTGGTGTTCCGGTGGAGGAAACGTTAGGGTCCAATAATGCTCCCACTGCTTCTGTACCCGTTCAGGTGGTGGAAAGTAGTTCTTCAGCCGAAGGTACTGATCCACCTCCTCCGCCTGTGAGACGACATCGTCAGGTCGGCTTTACGGAACGTCTAGTGCCTTTGGATTCTAGCATCAGATTGCCTAGGACGAGACAATCGTTTGACATCTTCAGCTTGCCGTACCACGAGAGTTGGAACCAGATGATACAGGAAGTGCAGATGATGCTTTCGCAGGAGCGCGAACGAGCGCAGCCGTTGGTTGAGGTACCGATCATGCGGGAGGCAGTGCCGGAACCCAAAGACTCAGGTTATCAGCAGACAATGGACGAAAAGTTCATAATTCCGCAATGCGAACAGTCGAACAGCCGAATGGGTCACATTGAGCCAACCAAAGAGCGGTCCTGTGACATAAATCATCAAAGTGCACTCACGATACCGGATCTCGCGATGAGCTCGCTTACGAATCACTTAGATCAGCTACCATCGCTCGACAAGAACATCACCGAAGTGTCCAATCCTTACAAGTTACCTACATCAATCGACAAGGAGGTAAGTGGAGAAATGAAAATAGGGCAAAAAGGATGCGCTTAGTATGGTTTGCTGTACTTTTTGTTATCTCAGTCCACAGCGAAGCAAACACCTGCAACCGACAACGAACAACAAGAACGAACCGAACGCGAAGTTCCCGTGGTGCAATCGTCTAATCGCAAAGAATTTGCCGATCAACCTAGACACACTCGTCAAAACCATAAGAAACAAGTAGTTACAGTTAAGTAAAAGCATAGAAATGGGTATTATAATTGCTAATACTACGCTACAACAACGTTATTTTTGCGTATGTATAATTTTAGGTTCAAAACGAAAACGAGTCCTTTGGAGATATTAGCACCGTTCTCTACAATCAGGCTAAAGCACTCGAGACTATTTCGGAGAAAATGGTAGAAACTGCTGCTGACAGTGCTCCTTCGGACACTATGGTAAGTGAGCTGTTCGTATAACATCGTTTACTTAGCTTTAATTCCGCTTCACAATTCTATACATACGAATATACGCGCGACGTGTTCCCAATGCAGCTGCTAGATATAGTGTTCGCCATGCAATCGGAGCTGCTTTCACGGAGGCGTGCAGGCACCGGCGGTGGAATAGTTTTGATCGAGCGATTGCTGAAACTTCTTAACATCAACACACGATTAGGAGGCGCAAGAGTGATGAAAAATTTGATTCTCCTGAAACAAGCCAACCTGGTCGAAGTGTACTGCAACGAAGAACAGTGCATTGAGAGGGTTGCTCTGAAGCTTGTCGAAGTAGGGGATAGTGAGTTCGATTAATTGTTTGTATCAAAAAATGATTTCCTCCTTCCGTGTGAACGTCGTTGATAATAATTTGCAAGACGAATTCTTCCACGATTGAATTCATTTCGTTTAGACTAATAATTTATGTGTTAGTTCTGTATTCTTGCATGTTAATACAAGTTCGTTGTAGTGTAGTTAGCATAGTTAGTAGTTATTTATATTTTGCAAGCGGCATTTCCTTAACGTCTTAATAAACATGTTATGTTTTGTTAACTTATTGCATAACGTTTTGATGTTCTCATTAAATCAATTAAAACCATTATCCACAATGCGAAAGAATACCGATATGGAAGACAGGGATAGCATCACTAAGCATGGACCGTATAGCGAGGGCAGACTGTGGCGGTAAACTATACTGTGAATGAGAAACGTAAATAGGCGATGAAATTTCGACGGTGTCTTTGTCTTTGTGCTTTGTTGCACAAACAATAGAATTGTTAAGAATACTGTTAGCGAATGTTTTAGTTACTTTTTAAAACACAAAGCACTCAATCCAATCTTAGGTTATGGGGAGTTTGGAGAAACATAGAGCAATTCCTTTTTATGTGTTGAGTAACTATAAAATAAACTGAAAATGGGTATTACATTTAAAAGTATTTTAATCAATATAGCTAATATACATGGATCAGTTATTGGGATTTAAAAAAATGCTCCTTATTGCCGGAAAACCTACGCCACTCACTCATGGGTGCTTTGATTGAAAAAGGCAACAGTATGCAGCCTCAATGTACGCAGCCATGCATTTCGTTCTTTATACGATGCTATCCGTTGAAGTGTCTGAAGTGTACGAGATGATCTGATTGTTTATACGTATTCTAGCTTCAAGGAGGCATATTAAATTGCATACATAAATTGCAACAAACTGGTATACTTACGATAGACTCCGAATTTCGCAACACATTTCGTTATGTTGTTCAAATGGCAAACGTTGTCAAGAGATATTGAAATAACGAGCATCCAACACGATGAGTTTCGGCATAAATTTCGCAACAATCTGCTTGCTTACCGCAAGTAAAGACTGGCCAGACAGGGAAGGCTTCTTATAAGAAATTGTGGGAACGTTTATTGTTTTTCTTAACAAAAGTACTGTCTGTACAACGTGGCGAAACCTTACTGGCTACTGTAAAACGATAGCAAAAATGCTGCAGTTTTGTATAGCAACAAAAAAAAAGATCTATCTACTAAAGACTTATCATAATCATAAAAAAGACGGTCAGATAAACACACCGTACGGCGCACGGAGGGGCTTGCACTCTCCTCCTAGGGGCGTCGTTTGTTTGTAGGAGGTGTTTTGATGCCCTTTACCCGGTGAGTGTGTGCCCAAACAGGTGGTTTAACATGTTCCTAACAAAATATTAGGATTTTTGTTGTTGTTCTGGATTTTAATAAGCAGCAAAACTACTATTTTGCCTACTATTGCGCATTTCCCCCCCTCATCTAACGGAAATTGATTTTATAAATCTCATCCATGTGTGTGTGTGTGTGCGCGCGCCGGAAAAGCTACGCGGCTTGTGCCGTCGTCGTTTGTTTTATGTCTTTATTACATGGTTGCGACGATGCTCTTGTATTTTGCCATTCTAATAGTCCTTACGAGGCTAATATACGCACTGAGGCTGGGTTGGAATGACGGGAAGTAGGAGAGGCGAACAGGCGCATGGGGCGTCGTTGTGCAAAGGTGTGGTGTTGTGCATGGCGTGTAGCAGAGGGATCGTTTGGTGGGTCGCGTTTTTTTTGTGTGCGTTATTTAGGTGCTTCTCGTTCGTTCCCCTTCATTATCACTTTGACATTTTTACTCATTTAAGGCGCTTGTGTAGTCTTTCAGGTGTTTGTTTAAACAATTCTTCATCGAATTTGGCATTTCGTTTTATTTTCCTCGTCCGGCTAGCTAGCTCTGTGTTCCAACCACTCCGTGGCGCTTTCCGTAGTGGACGGCCGCGGGACTGCAGTCGATCGCTTAAAATGCTTCATAAGCTTCATGCATACAAACTTTACAATTGTTCCGTTTTTATCATATACCAAAAAACTTACATTAAGATCGTTCAGCGAGAGTGAGAAGTTAAAAAAATATATAAACAACTCCTTCCTCCTTCTCTCAGCCAATTTCATGTTGCGTTTTGTTTGCTTTGCGTTTGCTGTTCCATATCATAAAAGTGAAATACTGATCTGTTTGGATATTTGTAGCATAATTCGTAAAAAAATCTGGAAATTCTGTATAAAGAAATAAATGGCTCTCCTTAGTACCAATATCTCAATCTCAACAAAAATGGGTACGAAAAGGTACACACGATGTATTCTTTCAAGA
>JXXA01012594.1:0-11340 GCA_000956255.1 Anopheles punctulatus | reverse complement strand
ACCTTTCGAGAGTACATTTAAATGGAGGAGGTGGTGGTGGCGGGTGGCAGGCGTGTCTCGACTCATTGACGCAGTTGTGCGGACCAACTGCAGCGGCAGATGAATGCAAACGCCGCTATTAGCACAGCACAAACATGCATACATTGCGAAAATACTGCTCGCTCGATGGCACAGATATCGATTTGCCTTTCTCACCCAAGAGCAGCAGCAGCACCAGCACCAGTAGGCCCAGCAGCCTAATCGAGCGGTCTCACATACGCAGGCAGACATTGTGAATGATGAAGGAAAATCCCGATAATGGATTGTTTAGTGCATGTACGTGTTGTCATAATACGTCCGCATCAGTGCCGCCTGCCTGTCGGTCCTCATCCCCCGCCCGCTATTAACGTGCGACGGAGCGAGCCGTTGGGTGTAGCATGCATGCGGAGATATGCCGAGAGCCCGTACATGTCCGTGCGAATCGGTGCGGTCACCTACGGTGGCGTATCAAATTCTACTTATGAAAGTCTAATATAAATTAATTTCCACCGATGAAACGGACCCGCTCTCTCCCTCTAGCGATCGGAGGCCAGCTACAAAACAGTCGAGGAGCGCATCTGCATAGCAGATCGAAACTTCCATGCGGCATTTTAGCACCGGGTACGACTCGTGCAACATTCTCCCGGTAAATTAAATGCGTTGCCCGTGTGAGTGTCTGTGTATGTGTGTTTCGTATGTGTCTGGCTGCAGATGTGTTTCTGATTGACTTTGGCGCGGGATGTTGGTGTGGTGCCCTCAAGAGATTAGTGCGCCCAATTCCCAAATGCACTCCCGCACCGATCGCCAACGGTCGGGAATTTGCGTTCCGGGATGTGTTGCCCTCTAAATCAACATGTTTATGATAAAACCGGACCAAACCTTCCCTATTGATCATGGAACTACAAGGTTGTGTTGGTGTGTACGGCGAGTAAGATTTCCATCCGTTAAAGGTGCCTCTCGTACTGGTTTAGCTAACGTGCAAAAGTGTATATGTATACATTAACTTTTGTGGGTATGAAGATATGGTTTTCTCATATTTGCTTCATAGAAAATCAGAGCCTTACAAGAATTTATAGAGAGAATAGATTTAAATTTTCTAACCTTCTCAAAACAGCAGTCAACTGTTCTCTACTATCTATCACACTCTGTTCACCTCCCAGAGCAATTCCCTTAAAGCAAGCGAATGAAATTTCATTTAAAAACATATTAATTTTCATCACATCGAACGTTTCCTTCCCGCGCTATCCCAAACGTATCGACGATACATCCTTTACTTTCCACCCGGAACGTTCGTGTTCGGCGGCGTTGTCGTCCTCGCTCCACATGATGATATCAAGTGAACACCAGAGGCCAACTTTACCCGTTACAATTTCCGATGCATCGGAATATTACGTTGTTCTTCTTACGCCCTAGCCCTAGGTCACAGGGAGTGTTTGTGTGCCGGTGTCCACAATGTGTGGCCACTCAGGGCCACATTTTCTTCTCGGTCCAGCTGACCAAACCTGCCATCTCCGACACGAAGAGGAACCAGTCCCATTAACACACTTACCCCCATTATCCGCAACCCGTAGAGCAAACATCCAACAACACCGGCGAACGGCAAGAAGGCACCGACGCTTGTACGATGGTGTTGTAGTACAAGCGTTTCCAAACCCCATCTAGATGAGACTCCACCATACGAGACACAAACGGGTACACTGTAGTAACCGGACAACACCCCATCATAATCATCAGCTCTTAATGCATTGTCAATTTTTTTTTATTTTTGCGACGAGTAAGGGAGTGGTAGAGAAATGCAACGGGCATACCTGCTCGCCGACTGTGCAAGTGGCAAACGCAATTGTGCGAATGCGGAAGTGTACATCGAACGTACGGGGAAAGCAGCCATAACACCATGCACAAGAAGTGCAGAGTAGAGAGCGTGCCACGTCGAACGGTTTTATTTTCCACACGTCCTCAACTTCTGCGAAGAAAATAACATCGCAGCGCTGGGGGGTGGTTCGCATTGCCAGGCATCCGAACGACGTGCCATATGGGGATGTATGGCAACAGTTTCACTCGTCACTTTGCGCTGCCCTTCCGCTCAAAAGGGGTGGCAAAGCGAGAGGTCGAAAGGATCGAACCGGTTCAATGAAACTGAATCTTAAGTAGAAGATTACTTCCGCACTTTTCCTTTGTGTCGATAACGATCGAAGAGGTGGTTAAAGACAAGATGGGTTTTCGTCTGGTTTCGTTCAGCCATACTGCAAGCAAACATTGCATTTCATACGGGTTTTCCTGTGAACTGTACGTGCAGCACATTTTTATGGTTAACAAAGGCAATTGCTTATGGCAGTCTCACCATTCCTCGTTTTAGTCATGGAATGATAATTAGTTGAATGAGAAACTGTAAATACATAATGCGAACCTGAATATCTTTTTTTATAATTCTAAAGTTTCTGATTAAATTTAAATGGTTGTTTCATCAAATATGGTCATCAATAACAAAGACATCATTTTACATATTAAATTGCAATCAACTATGCTTACGTAATCAATCGGCAGATGGTGCCACTGTAAACGATGTGTATTTTAAAGATAATTTTTTTAAACATTTTTCAAAGATTAAAAAATTATACCTTTTCGTCTCCTATTGTTGCAAACAGTCGAATTTCAGTGTTTTTTTTTCAGAAAGAAATAAAATAAACACGAAATAAAGATCCGTTTAGCCGATAAGAAACGTCCGATTCACCATCAATGATAAATGGTACTAGATTATTATCCTATCCGATAAGCCGTAATAGAGAACATATTTTTGGTGACATAAAATCGCACGCGCTTACTAAACCCACCGAGAGTATTCACCATTAAACGGAGCAATTGATTAAAAAACGAAGTATGAAAACGATACTACATGCGCCACCACATGCGCCGCAAGGATCGCAATCTCCATATGCAAGACTACTACTATTATCTGTGCGCTCGGTGTGATAAATTTAGCAACGACGATGTGCCGTCCTCAGCGATACTCACATCACACACCACGCGCTATGGTTTAACGAGATTTTCCATTCTATAAAGACCCGTTTTGATGGCATTAGCCGGGCCGGGTCGCACACAGAGCACTCCATCTCCGGCACTGGGAAGCCTCATTCGTACACCCCCGTCGGTTACAACATCGGGCGCACAACGTAAGGGTAAGATCACATAACTTGTCAGGTTAGTCGGAGCTGATAGTCGTACAAGTGCTGCCGGTGTGCGTGTGTGACATCGCGACGCCTAACAAGAGAAACCATTTGGTAAGGCTGTTCAAAACATCAAGCCGGAGAGATGGGCGCCCGTTGTCAATCGAACGATAGGAAAGGCATAGAAAGCGTCCCACACGAAGGCTCTCGAGGAGAAGCTCGAAAAGGCGATTGCTGGGTTTGAAAGGCGATTTCTTGACAGAAAAGGATGCGACCTTTTCCAGGGCTTCTTCGATTTTTTTTTATTACATATCGAATATGGAAAATATATATTCATCGATAGCCATTAGTAGCAAGTGCACGAAGCGAACAACGCAAGAAACACGCCAATCGAACCCCAACGGATGGCGCTTTATTTCTTATCGATCAACGGGGTGTCGTTTTGAGCAAAACGTACCGCACCGTTTTACATCCGGAGTGTGCCCAGTACTTGTGAGCAGTATCTGTATGTGTGTGTGTGTGTGTGTGGGTGCTATTTTTTCTTTGGATGCCAAGGATTATCGGTCACACTCGAAAGCACACACCCGGGGGTCAGTGGGTCGAGAAAAGAGGGAAGTTCAGAAGAGTAGGAAGACACACAAAAGAACCTAACCTACAACACACAGATAACCAGAAGGGCATGTAGAAGGCATCAGCAACTTTATGGTGGGTGATACAGTGCAAATGACAACACCACTTCGATGGTGTAAATGTTGGCTTTTGAGCAAAGTGGATGACATTAACTGCTGCTACTGTTGCTACTGCTGCTGCTGCTGCTGCTGTTGCTTCTGTTGATGCCATCAACACAACGCGGCATGGCATGCAAACAATTTCAGTTCTAGTCAAATATTGCTTTCCGCCATCCGCCGTATATGCCGATGTGCCTTTTTGGCAACAAATTCCAGTTGTCATTTTGCGAAAATGTGCAATTTGGATTTTCCGGCAACCGGTCCCTTCTCGACAAGGGGTGGATAAGAAAATTGGCCCGCCGGATTGCCGGAGGAAGCAAATGTTGCAAAAGATCACCCTGTCGGAGCGACAGCAACAATGCGCATCAGATGGAGGTCTGCTGGTAGTAATCCTTTCCGTGTCGTTTTCTTCCTCGGTCTGATTGTCGAAAAACCGGGCAAGACATGGTTGTGTTGCTTGCACGGAAAGAAACCGACCGACGATACCGTGTGTAAAAGAGAAAGAACCCAAATAAAATCCAAAACCACCTCGAATGACCGTTGTCCAACAGCGAAAAGACAAGCCGAACAATTGGAGCACGGCATGGGCTTCCGTATTTCCGTTTCCTTTTCGGACGATTTCTTGCCTTCTGTAGCATATGTTCGATATATGGTTGCTCTCTCGCAAGCTTACCACAATTTCGTTATCTATTCTCACATACAAATATGTAGACGAGCCCGAGGACACTAGTAGCAGACGGTTGACCACTAAAAGAAGGTTATAAAATGTTTCACAAGAAGCAGACATACGAGCCACAAAAATGCGTTGCAACGTCCAACTGGACAATCGGTAGCATTTTCAGACCATCTCGAATATTCGGGTTCGGGTCTACTGTAGTCAACGAGCGAAAAAGTATTTGCTGGTTCAAAATACCTTTTTTGAGTTGCGGAATGACGGTAGCAATGAATTTTGCCCAGCTAGAGGCCTTTATTAAAAAAGCAGGGACATTTGTCTAACTTTTGCCAATCAGATTGCATCCTTTTGGGGACTGTTACTACCAAAACTGTGCCAGCAGAATATGACAACATTTTAATTTTTCGTTTGTAAAACGTTCCTTTAGCGGTATAGGCATAGGTTAATTACATCAGCGCAAAGAAAGCCAAATTGAAAGTTGATCTTTTGATTATTGTATTGCTCCTCCATTTCTAGGGTAAATAGAACTTGTCTAAAGTTGGCTAGCTGCTTTCATCTGGATTGAGACCATCTGGTTTCAAACCATCTGGATTGATAACCAAATTGTAAAGCTGCATTCTGATAATCAACCCAATAACAGTATTGCAGATTGCAAATTAGGCCCATGAATTCCAAATACCATTCAATCTGCATCTTTACTAATGTTTTATACTGCTTTTAAGTATGAAATTTTCCACTAAGGAACGAGAATTTTATACCAATTTGTATTGAAACTCAAACTGAAACCTATTAATCCGTTTTCAATTCTCATCATTCCCACCACGCATCACGCCTTCGAAAAATTCTACTCTCGGCCATGAACTGGTGGTGATACCGGGAAGGGAACTAATTTAGCTTCGTTATCTCAATTTCAGCCAACGAATTGGCTTACTCCCGCCGGTGGTTCACCCAAGGGAGCTGAGGTTAAAGTTTACCGCGGTACGAACCTAGAGCACCATAACACCAATTAACACTCTCTCCACTTAGCACCCGCCTGTAGAACCCAATGTGCATGCACCAGTAGCCGTGGCAGCATCAGCAGCAGCAGCAGCAACAGCTTATACTGACCTAGGACCGACGGTCGACAGGGAATGGTGGAAGGGATTAAGGAGGCAACCGATACGTGAGATATATAATAGCCAATGTTCCTTCTTTTCAACAAATATCCCAGAAGAAACAATACCCAAAAGCACTATTAGTCTCATTCCACCTACGGACGGGCTTAGTGGTCAAGAGAAGCGACGGTCTCAAAGCGAAACGTCTGCGGAACGATAGTCTGCGGACTCAAATGCACACGTACACGCTCACGAGGTGAGATGGTAGTCACTTTAGCATCTTTATTTATTATTTATTGCTTTAATTAGTTCCAAACGGGAGAGGAATAGTTGGCGCCACCAATCGGTCCATTGAACGTTCCCCTGGCGCGCCACATGCTATGGAGATTTATGAGAGTTAACATATTTAGTCAAATTGAACCCTGAAGCTTTAATTACTACAAATAGCAGCTAAAGCACCAACAACTTCTTTTATAGTCGAAACTGCAGAAGCTTTCGTGGGAAACGATAAAAAATAGCACATTGCACACCGAAAGCATTCAACCCGGGGCAGCATTACTTACTTCTCGTCCTGCGGTTCACAAACCTCCGACAAAAGGTACATGATGCAGAATTTATACGCTATTACATTCCAGCACGAATAAATAATTCATCACCAATTGCCAATAGCGACAGTAGGAAGTACGCAGCATTAGAAGGTGTTCTAAGAGGTAGACCACCGATCCCATTCCGTGCAGCGCTCAAGTCAAAGCGGTAAAATTTTACTTGCGGGCACACCACGCTTGCGGAGGGTCCCGTCGATTGCATTTCAAACCGACGGCACTGCCAACGTAAAGCACTTTACACTTCAAAAGCGAATCCTTAACAACACACCGACAAGCGAGCATGGTGACGACAGGATTACATCCTAAAATCCGGGCAAGCTCGCCAACATTGCCCGGCAGGGCAGTCGGGCAGATCCGGCAGGTAGGTAGAAAGCACGAGAACCAGCAGAACTTGCATTATTATGTTGTGCTTCTTTTCTAGAGCTTTTCGCTCTTCGTAACACTGCGCTCACTGTTGTTGCTTTCCACGATCGAACAGCACGCCACACGCCATTGGGAGTGTGTCAAAAAGGGGTGAACTTTCCCGGAGTGGTTCTCTTGCATTTCTCGCGCGACACTTTTTTTCCCACCGACCCTTCGGGAACGGAGAGTGTGGGTAAGGAGAGCGTTCTTCATGCATTATTAATCCTTCAACCCCTACCTCCTAGCCATCGAACCGACCTTGTTGCATTCTTCTTTTAGAATGCAGCGAGACGCAAAAAAACGAGAACAGCAATTTATTCAATGGTCGCTCCGCGATTGTACGAGAAATCACTTCTCCTATCCCGAGCGACGAACGGAGCACTTGCTTTTTCTATTGCAATATTTTATCCGATCTAAACCTGTGCTTCCTGTGCTTATCGTGGCACAGTCCACCATCGACCTCTCATCCACACGGAAAGGTGTAAAAATTCAACACAAACTGCATCGGTAACCCGAAACACTGGGGTGGAAAACTTGAAGACTCTCAAACCGAATGACCTTTACGTGCCAAGATGGGTTGAGAGGGTTGACTTGAAGTTCTTTTGGGTAAGAGTACAGCCGAAACCGAACCACCTCGTCGTTGAACGGAGTGGAAACCAAGGTGAACGATACATCAGTATATGCGCCTGAATACCATGAGCAGGGAATGCAGCAGCAGAATGATCAGAATGGTGCTGATGATGACGGGGAGAAACTTTAACTACAGCAGAACGCAGCGCGATAACGTTCGAAACTGAATAGATAGACTCCACTCCAGACCATTACATCCTTTTCTTGCGAGTCTCCGCGGCAAACTTACCTAAAACGAGAAAACAGTAAAAAAGATAACATTAGAAAAAGCGAAAAACCTCAAACGCACGGCACTATTAATCCCAATCTTTATGGCCAATGCAACATTGATGAGCTGACGCTGTAGCGGTTGGCCGAATCGGTGATAACGCCCAGTGGAAAACATTTCACCGGGGGGAGGGAAGACTAGAGCTACCGAAGCAGACAAAAAGGAAGGCGAAAAGAAAACATTCCCCCAGACGGATCACTCGGCCATTCCTTCCAAATTCCTGCCTCAATAATGAGACCACAATCTTCCGGGGGAATGATCGATCCCAGCGGGAAAGGTACACGAAATACTGAAAAGGTTCCGAAAGCCTGCAATGGTCGGTATGCAAATATGCAGTGAGTGCCAGTGCGACCGGTGTCATAAAGATTGAATCCAGGCGTTCCTTCGACCTACTTGTTATCCTACCCTGTTCTTGTCACAAAAAAAAAACGAATACACGATAGGATAAGACCCAGAACTATCCCAAAATTTGCAGCACATTCCATGCATAAGTCACTTTGCCTTGGTCCATAGCACGAGCGGCAGATTGTTAAGGATACAATTTCTTGATTCTTCCCGTATCATGACTTTTCGAAAAACTTGCTTCTTCGCTCGATGGTGCGGAGGGGTATAAAAAATCCCTCGATGGTTTTGTCGGGGGCTGCAGTCATTCTTTCGCCCAGGAGCGAGACATACACACACACACACAATGGAGGTGATACAGGTACTTCTCAATCGGGATAAGAGGCTCATCATCCCTCCGAACCGGCAGAGAGGCCCGTGACACATAAAATATGCTGTAAAATTCCGGCGCTCGGTCTGTGAATCCTCTAGGTAGCAAAAGGCAGGACAAACCAGATGCAAACCTTCATTACCTGCGCAAATTCAAATAGATGTGAATTTCGTCGGTTCGTTTCGGTGCAGCAGTAGTGCAAACAGTGCACATTTGTTAGGAACTATTGTCAAAATTGGATGCAAGCATTGGAAAAACCCAGGCGTTTGGGACAAAAATGTCCCCGTTCGGAAGAGGAGGTACAGTTGAGAATATGTTTATACGCTCATCTAACGTTTTTACCTCGCCGTTTTTACGTAACGGCGAACAATAAAACAAAAAGTCGAAAATTAAAGCTTTTTTTCTGTGCGGATTCTAAAAAGAGGAACTTCATTTTTCACAACACCCAGGAGCAAAAGCCTACAGTGAGGATCTCGCTCATCAGCGAACAAGCGAGTGTGTCTGCTCGGAACCTACACCAGTCAGCATAACAAAAAACAAAACACGCAGAAATGTTTCAACTCTGACATCGAGCACGAACATAAACTTGTGAGATGCTGAATGTCACATTCCGAGTCCAATTTCAACCCCAAGCAGCGCACAGCAGCACCCCGCCGTTAATGATGCCGATGATATCGGCGTACAGCGAGTAGGAAGCGTCATGCTAGGGCACGAAATTTGCAGGAAATAAATGTCCCGCTGCTGGATGTAGCTTTCCACACGCGCTATGCCACCGGCGGCGGGCTTAAACACAAAACCACACAAGGTGATAAAAAAGCCATCGTCTCCTCGCTCAGCTCAGCTCAAGGGCAAAAGGAAACCCCAGGAATCCTAACTAGCGATTTGGCCACCAAACAAGCGCCATGACTTCTCCCGAGGCGAAGGAGGTGAGGCTTGTTTTGCAGGGCGCATCAGAAGTGATGAATTATCGCGGTGGTTTGGTTAACACCACAGCGCGTGAGCGAAACTGTCCATCTTTCCCGACACACAACGCGGCGAATTTTTGCTTCCGGTTGCTTGCAGCGCGCCCACCCACCGGAAGTGCCGAACAGAATCACGCTAGAACTTCCCCCTTGTCGTGTTGGTTCAGTCAGTTAGCTTCACCAACACGCTGGGAGGGCGCTCTCCAAGCGTCCAAAAGAAGACTTGTCGCCACTCGGGTGTGTGTGAACACTTCACAGCAGGAGAAGTAGCAGCAGCTAGTTTCCGTCACACATGCCCAGGAAAGGAGAAGAATGGATGCCGCGCGCATGATGATCTGCCTGTCGGCTGACTAACGAGACTCTGGTATGCTTCTCCGGAGTGTTCCCACAGCTTGGTCCAAAAAACTTGTCACACTCTTGCCGCTATCTCACCACCCGCCGCATTCGCGCTAGCTTATACGACCAGCTTTTCCGCACGGGAAATCCTTTTTTAGCACCTCTCCCGCCTCGCCAACACCTGGTGGCCAGTCGCCGCCAACACACTGGTACTTCCCGGCACGCAAACGCAGCTGGAGCTTTTGTCTCTACAGTCACCTTTTCGGGCGCAGCTGCATCAATTTCCATAACATACCACGACGTGAGCCCGGACATGGATGACGCCGTGTGGGGGAGGAGTGGGCCTTTTGGAATCCACGGGTGGCAGCAACCCGTTCGGACGCGCACACCGAACACGCTAATGAACCTAGAATTTTGCTACAGCCGGGCGAACGGAACCAGCAAGCTTACAAAAACAAATTTGCACGT
This sequence comes from Anopheles punctulatus, assembly GCA_000956255.1. Lineage (NCBI taxonomy): Eukaryota > Metazoa > Arthropoda > Insecta > Diptera > Culicidae > Anopheles > Anopheles punctulatus. The sequence continues at coordinate 1,280 of JXXA01012594.1, read as the reverse complement.
AAACTACCTTTTACGAGGCAGTGCCACCACATACACATGCGGTGGCGTCGTTTTTTGATCGGTACATCGCTGATACCGGGGAGGTCCGGGTAAGGGATTAGGTCCCGACACCATGACGAGGCACACTGCAGCGTGTCCAACAAATTTGCGAACTGTTCCAGCTTTTATGCCTCGTTCGGGAGAGAGTAGACTTCGGCGATAAGAACCACTAGCGTCGCTAGCGAGGGAGTGATAAATTAACACGACTACAAGATCATCACGAGCGCTGGAAGGAAATGGAGCACGCCAAACGCATACACGGAAAAGATCGGGAAGGGGACTACTACTACTACGAAAACACTGCGCTGAACTGAACAACCCAATCTGTAGTAGCTCTTGGTAGCGATAGCTGTTAGCTTTTCCCTAGCGTGCATCTAGTCGCTTGGATTGTAAGGGGGAAGAAGTCCAACGTGAAATCCGACTGACCGCCTTTTTAGTGGCCTTCTCACAGAGATAATCGTACCAGCAGCGGTAACATCAGTCTCCTGATGAGTAAATGTCGAGGAAGTAAAAAAAAACGAACGCGGTATGGGACGAATCCCGCATCATCGTTTTCTATCGTCAAGTGGGCACAAACGACGAATTGCATCGTCCAGTGTGCACGCGAAAAATTTGGTCGAAACCGCGGCCGCAACCCGTACCCGCTGACTGTCAGTCACATAATTAAGGTGATTCCTATAGCGGCCTTCGGCACAGAGTGTGCACGAATCAGTGCTACTTGAAGCCCAGGCAGGGGAACACCGTTTGCAAATTATAACACGATATTTGGCGAATGTTTCAACAGCTGTCACCGTGAAGTGAAATTAGCTTTGAAATTGAGCTGGCACACGCTTGTACTGGAGGTGTCCCCACTCTACGTAATTGTAATTGCCTCACGGATCCCAAAGGAAAATTCATCCGGAATCAATAGAAAAAAGCATAATTTTTTACAGTACCAAACTAAAATAAGGATAGTTTGTTCCATGCTTGCCCTATCGTTCTGGAACGCGAAATTCTTAAATGTTTAGTGAAAACCTTAGTTCAATAAACTTAAGAATCACCAACAGAAGTATAATTTTAAAATCAAAATTAGCTGGAAATAACTTTAACTATGCTATTTATCAGTTATTATGTGTTAAGGAACTTCCTCCCATTTTCCATAACACTAATTCCAACCCAACCGTAAAATGTAAACAATTTGTAATGTGTAATGTTGTGTAACGTGTGTTATGTGTGTAAAGTGTTAATAAAACATTAACACT